>JAGSMT010000763.1:0-154775 GCA_029286875.1 Lamproptera curius | reverse complement strand
AGTTCTTTGACGGTTTATTTTGTTACAATTTTCTCTCATAGCTCTTTGAGCTAGCAAATGCGGACCTGTCATTTTGTCAGGCGACACGTTTGGGCTCGTAGATTACCACGGGGAGTACGCATTAGTAAAAAACTTTTGTCTTTAAAGGCGAAGTGAATTAAATGCTGAAGCTTACTAAAGGCTGCTCAGTTTAACTAAATTCATCTATCAGCTTCCCTTTTTTGAATTTGTTTATATTGTATACTTTTTATGGCTATAGGATTTACAGCATTTCTTAAAAGCAATAAAGTTTTAAATGGTGTACTGTAATATGTATATGTAATTTACAACGATTATATAATTTCATTTAAATGCCATTTTAGGATAATTAAAGATGACTGACGTGCCGGAAAAATATAAAAGACAGTGTAATTGTTTATTTTATTTACGCAAATATTATACACATCACATCCACTTATTTACGAAATTTTCCACTTAAATTATATAGATGATCTTAGCATCTATGATGGATGCTGAAATGATCCGAAACATGGAGAAATGATATATGTAATTAACGCAATATATTAATATCGGAAAATCCGTAAACAAATGGATTTAATATATTGATGGTTAAATTAAACAGTACAAACAATTACATTATACCGTATAACATTTATAGGCTTAACTTAGCTGAAATAATAATAAAACATCTCATGAACAATATAATGTTTATTAAGAAGAAAATTTTATCGCTGTTTCATTTGCATGATAAATAAAGAAGGGTTCCTGCCTAAACATTGATATAGAGATTAGGTTGGAAAATTAAAACGGATTACTTAACATTATGAACGGCGATCAACATATTTTTTGGGCATATTTTTAATTTGTTTTTATTAATTTTTTATTTTTGTAAGAGTATCAAGAAGATAAACTACTCCTGTGTAAAAAGTTAACTTATGCGACAAGTTTTATTAGAACAAATTGAAATACTTTACTTGTGTTTCAAGACCTAAAAAGTTAACTAGATTAATCAAAATCGAATCATAATTATAAAAGGTATAGTTTAAGTTTTATTGTAATTTACATTAAACTTATATTTGCACCTTTAACTACATTTTCACCATAGTGAACTTTTCAACTACCAATCGAAGTTTAATCCATATAAAATAAAGAACCTCCCAAAATAACAAAGCTAAAGGAAAGTAAATAAAACGTGCCTCAATAGATTTAGGGCTCTCGGAGGATTATTCTACGTTCCTTTTTACAAAGTGCTTTTAAATTTCTATGTACCAATTCTTTTGCCCTGTTAGGTGTGTTTATTATTAGTTATTCGTTAGATATCGTGCTGCTAATGTAACGCATTAAAACATTGTTACAAATTGTGTTAAGTCTCTGACCCTACCTGATATTTTGAAACTTACGACTCTATAAGTTTTGGAGACCATTTTCTCGAAATTCTAAAGCTTGTGATATTTGATTACACTATGATCATTACTAACTACAAACATAATGTTAGCAATCTAGGTTCAATTAGATGACTGTTGATGATGTTTAGGTATCCCAATATGTTCTTGACCTTCAGTTTTTATCACTCTATGAACAGCGCAGGACATTGCCCATGTGAACAATTAAAGATATACTATAATATAATTAAAATAATTTAGAATCATCATTGCTCCTCGTGCCTAATTATACGATTAACAAGAACGAACATAGAAAACGTACAAATATTAACACAGATTTGATCTCTAGTTACAAATTTTAATAAGAAACGACAAAATTGCCATTTAACGTTAATACTTTTAATATTTTGTTATTTTTTTTATTGTTTTTATTTTTTTATTTTACCGCTATTCTGATACGTAAGAAAAGTTTCTAAGAGCGTCTTTGTTCGATGTTTTAGAAAAGTAATGCTTTTAAATTTACTCCCATATAAACCATCCATCGATGGCAATTTACCTTTCGGGCTGTGAAGGTCGAAGAAAATGCCAGTCACTTTGCGGTCAAAACACTGTCACTTAAAATTAATGGTCTAATCGAAAATCTTGTTTAACAAAGTTTAGATAACACTATATTAGAGCTTTGGCATAAGCGATATAAGCATATCATTAGGAACTAATAATACCTATGATTTTATTTCCCATCTTTTAAAAGACCGCTACTTAAGTAGCCACATAAAAATAAATACGCACTTGTGTCATATTTAAAAAAAAAGAATATGAAGCGTTACAAAAGGAAACCTTTTTTTATTATATTAATTCATTTTTATTTTTAACTACTGTTGACATAAATACTTTTATATAACAAAGGTTACGTTTCTATGATCTGCGACATCAAAATGCACTTGCATATAGGTTACAGCAGAATGTAAACAATACATCTCGTAATTGAATGTCGTGCGGGAGTATTCCAATTGAACTATTTTGATAATTAATGACGATAGGTCACGTTGGGGATGTCAGCAAACCGGCTTTTGCAATTTTACTCGTATTTTTGTTCATTCTAATTAAAATGAAATTGTATTGAAATAGGCTTCATATGTTTTCAAACTACTTTCATCCGCGGCATTGTCTGGGAAAATTATATTATAAGACAAGATACGCAGTCTGCTAACATTTCCTTACAACGAGTAAAATTTTAACTAAAAATATAACCGACTTCAAACAGTGTTTAACTATTTTGCGCAAAACAACAACGTCTCAACGTGCATGAAACTGCCTCGCGATTTTAATCACCATTTTAATCTCTGATGTCTTTTGGAGTTTATTCCACCAAAATGTGACTGTCAATAAAAAGGTTTTGAGACATTTTATGCACATAGAATTTTTTTTTTAATCAATGACGTTTTTGTAAAATTACACTTAACTGCCTTATAGGACCATTAAATAAGCCTCACTGCAATTTAAAAAAAGGTAATTGTGGGTAATTATTAGCAATTTAAGAAGTGCATTTATGTACATTATATTTTAAGTGTTTCTGTAAAAGTTGTGCCAGCGTTTGCAATTAACCTTCAATTTTAAAAAATAGTGATAAAAATAAGAACACAAGCAGCGGTGTAATGAGGCAACATATATAAAAATAAATTGAACTTACGGTCCAAATTGTGTACCTCCTTGTTTTAGTAAGTCGGTCAATAAACCTATACGTACATTAAAAAAAAATTAACATAATTACCCTTATTCCGAACAAAAACAGAGTTATTAGTTAGCTATTCCCATGCATAATAATAGCTGAGCTAAAATTCATAGGCATGATTTAAAATAAATAACAAAAAAAACATTTATATTCTACTTATAATAACAAGCAACTTAAAATTAGCATAAAAAATTAAAAGAAATATTAATGTACGCAGCCTGGACAAACAGTCGTAAATGAAATGTAAACAAACGATTTCTACGTAATGCTATTTGTTTACCTGGACTTGAGTTTGCTTGCGAGCAACGTTCTTTTTGCTTTGAATTCGACTAAGCCGTTAACAAAACAGTGTTTTTATTATATGGTATTTATAAAACGATATTAAAGTACTTTCTCTTGTGTCGTTTTAAAAAAACTAACAGCAGCTCTATTTTATAACTCAACTGTAATGAAAGATCATATTTATATTTTTAAATTTGAATCGACAATTGTTAACACTTTTTCGTTCTGATAGTTCACAGTTTTAATTCTATGTTAATAGTGAGTGTATAGTAATAATAAACATAGTCCACAAAAATAAAACAAGAAGTAAAATCTATGCCTAAAGCTAATTGAACATATTATAATATATTATACCATATATATATATATATTACTTTATATATAATAATATAGTTATATCGTTCAAGATATTCATATTATCATTCGTATCGCTTGAGATTATAAATAATTAAATATCTTAATAATCCTATAGTGTAAAAGTGTTATTATTGTTATTTTACTATTCATAAGCCTCAAGTCATTGCTAACAAAATAGATATTTGTTTATGTTATTAAACATAAACGATTGTATTTCATTGTACCCACATCTATTCAAGCATTATGGTAACTATAACCTACATGAAAAAAATTTCTTCACCTACTAGTAAATATTGAACACAAGAGCAACAAAATAATTTTAAATTGTAATATCTCAAATACTAACTAAAATACTAATTTATATAATAACGCGGTAAAGTTTTTTAAATATTTTAAGCTTTTCAAAAGACACTTGGGTGATAAAGTCATTGCAACATTTTTATATGGATAAAAGAGAGTACTTAAAAGTAGATCAGACAGAGTAGAGTAGAGTAGAGTATTACCCAGAGAAGACTGATTTCTTAAATCCCACCAACGTAATACTTTCGGATGAAACAAACAGAGCATTGGAAAGAAATAGCTTTCTAAGAACGCTGTCGTCAATTTCAAGAAAGTCACTTCAATCACCAGAGATGTAACTAAACTATGACCGTTTCCTTGGCAAGTAAATGAAAGTGGTTTGCTCGTTTTTATATCTTAAACGAGTTTTTACTAAGATTTCATTGTGTTGTTTACTTAGTTGTACGTATAAGATTTATTTTTAAGGGTAAACTAATTAAGAGAGGATGTTATTAAATATATATTTAATAACATCCTCTCTTTATTAGTTTACCTTATAAATATCAACGTTCTTTAAAATCTTTAATCCTTGGGTCATAGACTGCTTGGTAATTCTTTTAATGACAGTATAAAGCTAAAGCAGCAATCCCGATCATTACCGCCAAGCTTAGTCAAATTGAGTCAATTAAAGCTTCGGGTATATTGGCAGTATCGTCGGAGTTGAATAAATGACCGATTAAAATTCTTATTGAATTAAGTATATTTACGTAAATTTTATTCGTTTATCTTAAATATCTCGTCTTAGAAATTAACTCTATTTTAAGGAGAAAAATTTCTTAAAAGATAAAAATTACGATATAAAAATATGGTTTGTAGGACACTTAAAGTAATTTTTACTTTATGCCTTCGAATTTTTTATTTACATTTTGCTCTATCGATTTGAACATTTTTATTCTATACAAAATAACGTTTGATATCAAGCGTTGATAAAAAGTCAGTACCTCTGACCGATGTGAATATAATGTATTAAATCATTGAAATTCGCTTAAACATGCCCTGAAAAGGACACCTGTATTTCAGTTGTGGTACTAAGAGCGTCTATAAATAACAATAATGACTTCTCATCATTTACTACTCTTTTAGTAATATTATATTTGATAAAAGAAAAGAACCGGCAAGTAACTTTGCGGTCGTCATTTTCTTTCATGAATGTTAATCAAATCATAACAATCATTACACAATTTCAGCAGTTGCCAGACTATATATCGGTGCAGGTATCATCGTTTATTAATCATTTCCACACATTTTGGTCCTCAATGTAGTCTTTAACAGATTATTAAAGCATTCTCCTGGAATTAAAGACAATTAATACCTAAATAAATTGTTGATAAGACAGTTAAATGACAAATTAAATAACGTATTTATATAGCATTTATTAAATATAGTGTAGAATATTCTTGAAGTTATACTTCTTTAGGCGCGTTATGAAAAAATGATGAGAGTGAAATTTTAAGATGCGCGCGCACCTGTGACACAAAATTAACAGTTTATAATGAAAACGGTGAAATGGACCTTATTACATAGTGATAAGGTTGATTTTGTTGTGATAATGGAGTTGTCATTTTTATTTGCGATAGTTGTTGCAATATATATATATATATATATATATATATATATATTAAATATATTATTATATAAATATATTAATTTTTTAATGATGCCAAAGTATAACTTCTCACGCGCGTACATAAGTACACGAACCCATTTTTTTTTATATAAACATACAGTTACACTCTGTCTGTCATAAATATCTTTTTATCTTAATAAACCAAAATAACACTATCAATTTCTAATTTAATGATAACTTTTCTTAACTTTTTCATTCGAACTTAAATTACGGTTTAGTTACTTTTAAAACCTAATTGTAAATAAAAGCGACCGGCATAATTATCTGAAGGGAATTTTTGGAGGATCATTACTAAACATACGTCTTCTTAACATTCGCTCCACTGCTTTTAGGTAAAGAGCCCAACATTTTGTATCGTCAGCCCTTAGTCGAAAAGCAGTGTATAATTAAGAGGCGAAAATATGCTTGTAAGGTAACCCTTTTTCTTCTTAAACGCTTGTATTTTACTCGGTTATTTAGCTGCTTTCGACACCTTTATGAAGAAGGGTCAAAATGAATTGCAAAAATGCCGAGGCGAAAATTCTGTGCATTGTTTTTATCAGATATAAACAGTTACTGAAAAATTTATGAACAATCATGAATACACTTGCGTCAAAACACGCAAAAAACATTTACTTCGACCTCGCTTAAGACCTCAACTCTCACCGCCCGAGCATGCTTGGTCCGTAAACCAAACGTTGAAAATCCCTATACGGCTTATTCAGAATCAGCCTGCCCATTTAGGATGCGTATTCCATTGGCCATTTCTTCTCTAAGTTTTGGCCACCTCATAGTTCTCCGAACTATGTAATACAATACGACGAATGAATGCAGGGTTCATCTTATTGTAGGTATATTATACAAAACAAAAACGCAAAAGCTTATTTTTAATACATACAGTAACGTCTCAAGATGGTTGTAAAATTTTTAATAAGCACATTATTTTTGCGCATGAGCTATCTCATTACAAAAATTTCTTACATTAAAGACAGCGGCTATTAAACATTCCAATAATTTGACGATCCTGACCAGACATCACTTCATTTTCTATTTAACCTTTTACGAAATTTGAGTAGTTGACGTTTTCTCAAAATAGTTTGCAACTAAATTATCTGTATTATAACATATTTATCATAAAGAATTAGAAATAATAGCATTAGTGTTATAAATTTCAAGTAATTGAGCTCATTACAAAAACATATCATCATCATCATCAGCCTGTGATAGTCCACTGCTAGACATAGGCCTCCCCTAATACACCCCTATCAATAAGGAGGTTTTTGGACCGTATTCCACCACGCTGGTCCAATGCAGGTTGGTGGGTGGACCGACTTTTTCCATGCCCATCCGACGCATGGATCATCTTACTTTTCAGACAATTGGGTGATCGGCCCAAATTGCGCTAACCAACTAGGAAACAAATGAAAATTTGTTGAGTCCCCACAGGATTCGAACCCACTACCTACGGTTCCCTAAATCACACGCCCAAACCTGGCTAAAGAGGCAGGCAAAAACAAAACAAAAAAAAATTATAAGTTGATTTAATATTTAAACGCACTTTTAAGCGCAGTAAACTGCCCGATGTTCAATTAGCATTAATTGCAATTGAAACGACGAAAGAAATATTTTAAAGTTTCTATTGCTTGGTTATTTATAATTATTTAACTACCTTACCTACTAGTTATACGAAACAGTATCCAATCGTATTTTTATTGCATTACAAGTGAAGCCGCACTAGTAGATTTCGTTTACAAAACGAAGTTATTTCTTTAATACGTTGCAGGGAGCTTAATTAATGCTATTCTTACGATCTTAATAAGCAGGGTTTACATGGCCTCATACAATACACACATTATGTTGCTCTGTACTTTATTTAGAATGTGGCTTGACTCTTTTTGCTAATTGTTTTATATATTTTTTTAATAATTCGAAACAAAAATGTCATAGTTCTTCTAATTGAGTCAGCCGTTTTACTAATGACAATAGTTTTACTGTAAGCTGATCAAAATGTCTAAACTTCTACCTGTACGAGTCTTTTACATATTATATATTTAATTTTCTAGTCATTGATGCCTGTGACTTTGTTTGATGTGTGAGACTCTGTTGTGTGTTGTGTTTGTAGGTGTTAATTTAAAAAAATATGTTATGTTTTAAAAGTAGCCTAAGCTACGGCCAGTTACATAAGCTATCTTTCAGTGTAAGTGCCGTCAAAATCAGACCAGCCATGCCGGAGGTTAACCAGAACAAACAAATAGGCAGACAGTCAGTTAGACAAAAATTATCTTGTTATATGTATCGGGTATATATAACAGTGCAATTATTTACGGTTTAAATGTTTTTTAATATCCCTTAAGCTATGAAAAAGGCAATAAGTTATGCAAAACTTTTAAGATTTTTGTTTTCTAATCCATTTTTCAAAATTATCGCAGGCCTGCAGCTTGGCTTTAAATCGAGCTTTAGCAGCCAACGCCTAACCTTTTAAGCGCCAGAAGGTGTTTTCAAACTGAAAGCCCGACCATACCCGTATTTGATCCTGCGAAAATGGGTTATGGTTGACTATCGAAACAAACTTTTCAATTTCATTTATTTAGATATTATGCTAGCACTTACCTCATTAGAAAAATAAAAAAATCGATATCTGTTTTACCAGATTAAGTTTATCAAACCCTTCTTAATTTAACTGAATGACGAGTAGGATTAAAATTCATTAAATTAAACTTTTAGGATATTTTTCTTATTGCAAGTGTTTTTATTAAATTTTTATACACAATTTTAATTGCAGTCTTATGTTTTACTAGGTTTAGGATTACTTTAATTTTTATAATTAATATTAATTATTTTAAAGTTAAAACAGTTAACGAACATATTTATGAAGCTAATATAAAGCAACGCAGTGTTTGCTCAACTCGCGATAGAAAAAAAAAATTAACAAAATAATTATCTTCGACCAAATTGAAATTTAACAACGCGTCAAGCAGTGTAAGAAAAGAAAACTTTTGTTATTAGCCGATTTTGCGAAAAATGTAAATTTAGAAGAAATATCACAATAATGATCCATAGAATAATACTAAGAATATAATAGTAAGTCGTTTACTTAGCTAAGTTAATTAAATAAATATTGTAATGTAAATACTCATGCAATTAATTACTATAATTACATTGTCCATCTTATATTACATTGTGAATCCCGACAATTAATTAAATTTAAGTTAGAAGAATAAGCCGAGATGGGGATGAACTAAGCTTGAAGTAGTTATAAGAATATGATTAAATCAAAAACAATTGTATACAAGTTTTTTTTTTAATATTTCTAGTTTATATTTCTTAAATTCAAATTGTGAATGATTACTTTTATTGCTGCACATAACAATATTATATTAATTCAACAAATTAAAAGTAGTTAAAACGAAAGTATTTCTTCTATTGAAATTTTTTTTTATCACAATAGACATACAAATCATCCTTGGAAGGAATCAGTATTTAAATATGATGTAATGGCTGGGATGATCCGACGTGTTATCGCACATGTTATTTTACACGTCACTACAAATTTTTAAATAAAAAAAAAACTGTAAAAATTATGCCCATCTAAATGGTAACATTACAAAATGTTACACAGTAAACAGTTGCCTACAAAGTTAAAAAGTAAAGTACAGTTCTTTATGGAATAAAACACTTTACATTAATGGTATGACAATAATAATTTGCTATGAATATTTCAAGAAGTTGGATGTTGACAATATTTATACGAAATTAGAACGACTAATGTGACTATAGTAAGAATGTGATTAAATACAAATAACAAAACTTCATTCGTATTTTTTATTGTTTGAACCAATATGAATTGTATTCCAGCAATTGCGAAAGTAAAACCAATTTCAGTCCAAAGAAGTGGTGAAACGAAATTTAAAAGCTCTTTGTAAATAAAATCGTAAACGAACTCCTGCTAGCTCTTAAACTTTGCCTTTTATTTCCTTTAGACTGTTTGGTAGTGTCCAAAGGCCCTGTCGTTTATTTTAACTGAACAAGATTGCCCTGTGAATAGTATATAGCTTTTTGGTAGCAGTAGGTATATAACTAACGAATGCGAAAACCGCTTATTATATTATAAACAAAATAATATAATAAAATATTAAACAGACTTTACAGATTTAACGGGTTTATTTTGTTTTTATTTAATGGTTTTTGTTGTAGTTACGGTTGAATAATTGTTTGAATTATTTTATTTTTTATTACACAAAATAAACGATTGTAACAGTTGATCTAAGTAAGAAAATGTTAGAATTATTACAATTAAAAAATAATAATGACAAAAATAATAATTATTATTCTTTTAACGTTTGTGTTTTAATATTTGTACTTTGGTTTTCATCGGTTTAACATTTTCCTTAAAAAGAAAAAAATAATAAATATTTCTGTTAATTGAAGAATGGAATTTTTCATGGATTACTTGTTTAACGAACATAATTGATACTTGCATGTATATAGACATTTCATAAAACATTTTACAAAGGATATTGAAAAATATGTTTTACACGCTACACGCTAAGAAGAAAGTGGGATTTTATTTCAAGTACATTTTCTGGAGACTTTACCGTTTTTCCAAGACAATATTACTTTGACAAAATTAACCATAGCATAGAAAAATAAACGTGCCTTATTTAATTCAAATTAAAAGCATCATAAATTTAATCCAATCCAATCCAATCGTAATAAATCGTTAAGTGTGTTTTCAATGTATTTTTACTTGGTCATTCTGAGCAAAGAAATGCAAAATGTTTCGTCTTTACGTTTTATAAGTTTTATAAGTAAAGTACCTAAAATAAAACATGAAATTTAGAAGAAAAAGCTAACTTAGCCTTTGTTCTTACCTCAATTTCACCTTTTAAGATCGTGTGTGTGTGGGTGATTACATTTGCAAGTAAAATGATTGTAATTCATTTGTGAGCTTAGTACACTAACAGATAAAGAAAGCTAACGAGAAAAGTATAAAGAAATATTACTCTTCCAGGTCACCCAGGTATAATGAGGTGTGTCTGTGCACTTGTACAAGTCTGTACAAGTTTTACTTCCATTACTTACCTTAGGATCTTGTTAATATTGCCAGAGCTCGATATTTTAATACTAATGCTATTATAACATAAAACATTATTAAAGCTTTGTACTTTTCTAATATAAAATGGAAAATCAGGAAAACATAACAAAACACAAAGTACAAAATAAATTGCGTTTTAAAATTTTAAGACAATATTGTTAATCAATTACCAGTAAAAGATCGTTTGCACTCTAGTATAGTTCTAATTACGACAATTAGAATAGAATTTTAAATTAAGCCAAAACGTAAAGTTAACTACAAATTTAGATACTGACAATGTTTAAGCTTATAGCGCCAGCTGACAAAGTATTAAAGGAATAGATTTTGCTAATAAACTAGCTTTTTAGGTAATATGTACTTATGATTGAAATTTGAAATTAACACTAAATCTAACTATTCCTATACTTAAAGTGTACAAATTTAACAAAACTTATATAGATTCCTAGGTAAATTCGAAGGCGAAATTTATTTAGCTTGCCTTAACATATTTTTGTATTCTTTGTTACTTTGTTAAGCAATTCCCATAAAAAATGTATGCAAATGTAATACATAATTTATTATTCAACGAAATCTGAGAAAAGCGTAATCAAATCTCGTTTAAGGTAGAAAAACGAGAAAGCTACTTTCATTTATTTACTAAGGAACGGTCCAAGTCATATAATACCTTTTACAGAGTATATATTTTTAATTTGATTTTATTTCTGATTATAACCCTGCTCCTGATAGATATGTTGGACATTTACTTCAAAACAAGAATTTTCGAAGGACGCCTAAAACTTTGCTGTCAAGACGAACAGCACCTTAATGTGATCCTCTGGCCTTGGTTGCTGCAAGGACATCAGAAAAACCGAAGGCCAAATCCTGCAGGATTCAGCAATTTTTCATCGTAGGTTCCTAGTCAGTTATAATAATATAATATAATAATAAATCTTTATTGCAGACACATAGATCCATATTCATGCAAAGTTAAATAAAGTGAAACAAAATTAAAAATTAAAGTAATACAATGATATAGGTATATATAAAAAAAAAAATGTATTTTTCTACACGTTTAGATTGTATAGCACACACCTCCCCATTACATTTTAGCAGCTATATCTATCCATCGTTTATACATTTTGCTTTGTATCAATCTCTCTGCCAGACTCCTTATGATAACATTATCACACGAGTCAACTCTGACATAAATGAAGCTATTCTTTTCGCTGAATAGCGTTAAATGAGTCTACGCGGGACTCGGTGAACATTTCAAGGCCTACAAAACGCTTTAAACCCATCAGGTGTCTAAAACGTTGTTATACCAACGGATGCTATCATGCGTGTTTTTGTGTAATCAGTCAGAGTTGACACGTGTAAAAGTCTGACAAAAGTCACAAACAGTGTCTTTCTCACGTCAAGCGAAGCTTTATAGAACTTTCTCGTTATCATGTTACCCACGACGCAGAGCTCTTCTCTGTCGTTCTATGTCCGCGTCGTCTTTTAGATTGGACGTCACTATGTGGCCAAGATACCTAAAATTATCAACTATTTCAACTGGTTTGTCCATTAAGATATACTGGAGGCACAGCTTCAGGTCCCTTCCCGATCTAAATATCACCATTTCGGTCTTTTTGCATTATATATTAATTGATGTTGTTTCGCATACCTTTCCAAATTGTAATGAGTTTTCTCATTCCTTTGATTGAGGGGCTCAGCAGCGCCATATCGTCAGCGTAGCTCAGATTGTTGACGTATCGATTATCTAGTCTGAGCCCACAGGGTACCGCTCAGCTCCACGATCAAATCATTCACATAAGTGTTAAAGAGGTCAGGAGAGTGGCCCCTTGCCTCACCCGC
This sequence comes from Lamproptera curius, assembly GCA_029286875.1. NCBI lineage: Eukaryota > Metazoa > Arthropoda > Insecta > Lepidoptera > Papilionidae > Lamproptera > Lamproptera curius. The sequence continues at coordinate 142,146 of JAGSMT010000763.1, read as the reverse complement.
ATGAGAGGCGGTAGACGTCAGACAGCTCGGCACCCCACCGGACGCTGTTGGTCTGCTCGCGGTACCAGTATCCGAGCAGGTCCACAACCTCAACCGGCACGCCCGCGCTTTGTGCACGTAGCTTTTCCACAGTAGATTATGATTGAGGGTATCAAAGGCGCGACTTGGTCTAGAAACAAGCGTAAACGTAGTGTCTCGTTGCTTGTAATAATTGACTACTTGCTTTAATGCGAATATAGCCATATCGGTTGATACCTTAGGTCGGAACCCAAACTGCCCATCGTCATTATTTATACTTCCTAAGTGCATATGGATGACACGTTCAAGAACCTTGGCCACAATCGTAGCTAACGAAATGGGTCTGTAGTTAGCCATGCTCGATATATCACCCGTATTGTTCTTCGGAATAGGCACACCAATGTTCGAATAAGCTCCTCAGGTAGTAGCAATGCCTAACACAGAGATTGAAAGCCGAGCCAAAACTTGACAAATATGCTGGCCCGCATACAACAGGTGTTCTACTCAGCCCATCATGCCCCGGAGACTTACCACGCGTCATTTTTCTTAAAATGATTTCTATTTCCTTCGAAGTAACCGACAGCGATGAGCCTCCGTGTCATAACTGTTTGATTGATTATATTTATTATTTGAATTACTGTCAGTTGAAATATTAAAATGCTTGCAAAATAAATTAGCTATATATCTTTTGTTCTTCTCTCCTTCTACTACTAGTTATGGTAATGCAAATTGATCATCCAAGGTCTTATAAAGTAAGATAAACATGCGGTGGAAGGGCTTGTAAAATCCTAGTCCTGCGACTGGTAGCCGGTCATGTCGGTTATCCGTCCATCGGACAATGACAGTGAAAGAATGGGAGTGTAACTTTGTTTACGCATACACTTGTGTACTGTGACTGTGCTACAAGTGATTATACAATATAATATAATAATAATGTTCTCCAGTCGATTACGACTATGGCAGCCGATCTATATTAGAGACGCACAAACACAGGTGCACTCCCTGGTCCGTTATTCTCTCAAAGTCCGAGGATGGATAACCGAACGACCGGAGAAAGATCAGGCGCAGGACGGAATTTTACATGGCCATCCGACGCATAGATTATCTTTCTTTACAGACAATCCGGTGATCTAACCTAACCAACTGGAAACAACTTAGATGAGTAGTTGAGTCACGCAGTATTCAAGCCCACGACCGCCGGTTTCTAAAGTCCACGCCATTACCACTAGGCTACGGAGGCAGTTAATAATATAAAACCCACCAACCTTTGTTAATGCTGACTCCGGTACTTGTAATTAGTGTGTGAACATTACTATGTTTAATATTATAAAAAAATACTGGTCAAATTGCAACTATGCTGTTATCATTGTTAGAAACATGTCTAAAATCCATTAAAACCCAAAATTTTTAATTTGCAAAAGGATTTCGGTAATTTCTTAAATTTTAACCCTTTTTAATTTTTAAAATTTATTTTAATTTTAAAAAAAAACCGGGGTTATTTTAAAAGGAAATTTTTATTTAATTTTTTTTTAAAGTTTTTAAAAAATTTAGGGAAAATACCTTATTTTCCCTTTAATTTAATTTTCTTTCTTTTCAAAGGGTTTATTTAAATTGGGATTTTAAATATTTTTTTTTTTAAAAATTAAAAGCTGGTAAAAAATTTTTTCCCTTAAAATGGGAAAAAAAATTTTAGAAAATTTTTTAAATTTTTTTTGAAACAAACTTTAAATTTTTTAAATTTAAAAATTAAAAAATTTAAAACCCTTAAGGTTATTTAAGTTTTTAAAAAAACCCCCTTACCCTTTTTTTAAAACCCAAAAACCCATTAAATTTTTTTTTAAAAACAGAAATTGGTCCCATTTTCCAAAACGGCCTTAAATCCCCTTAAACTAGGGCCCCAAAAATTTTTACCCCCTTTTGAACCCAAACCCCGGTCTGGGGTTGGGACGTTTTTTTAAAAAAACCCGGTTTAAACAATACAAATTTTTTTTTGTCAAAACCTTAAAAAATAAATTTTGTTAAAGAAAATTTAAAAAAAATTTCTTTTATTTAAAATTTTAATACAAATACTAATTTAAAAAACTCTTTAATTAATAAATATTTTTTTAAAAAATTTTAAAAAAAATCAAAAACAATTTTAAAAAAACACGGGTTATTCGAAAACATAGATACAGACATATACCAACTTAGTCTGCCCGTGATCGGGATGCTGAAAAGAACAAAACGGGGAATAAATATTTTTAAACGGAAAAATCCGTAAATTAGTGGTTTATTTTAAAAATTTAACACAATATTTACTATGAAATGAAATGATAGTCACTGAAATTTAAAAAAATTTCTGTTAATAAATAACCTAATATTTATTTAACAAAACAACTTATTTTTTTTTACGGGCAAGGGAATTTCTTTATTCGTTGATTTCACGATGATATCGAATAAGGCCTTTACTTTTTCTTAGAACTTTAAATGTTAAAGAAACGTAACCCTTTGGAAAACAAAAGAATAAAGGTAAAAGAAAGAGCCCAAGGGTTTGGGAGCTGGCAGGAGCGTTCCACGTTTCATTTAAAAGTTTTAAATTTTCCACCACTTTTTCGAAGCAAATGTTTTTTTATATTCCGTTTTAAAATACAATTTATTCCTCTTAATAATAGAAATAAAATGAATTTTATTGAGGCTGTGACATCAAAAAAGAGAGAACCCAAGTTTTTATCGTATATCAAACAAAGAAACGAATAAAATCAAGATCAATCACAAAGCTAAAATGTATTAAAAATTATAAAAATTTGTTGACTGCATTGGACAATCAATTTATTTCATTTAGAAAATTGCCAACATATTTCATTATTCAAATATTCTTGTAAAATATTCTAAATCTAAGATATAATGTATTACTTAAATTAAAGTGAAAATTTAATTAAAAGAAATTTATTTTTAAATTTAAAAAATTTTTCCCACACTATTAATAATTAACAATAAATTCAAAGATCTTAAGAAATGGATTTAAAGGTTAACACTAGTCCGGTTTCTTTTAAAAAAATTATTATAGATACTTTTAAGATGGGCAGGTTCCTAAAATTTAACCTTGGGAAATAAAAACGCAAAAAAATTGTGTCGCGGTGGTCGAATATTGCTTTTTTTGTGTTTTGAAATCGATACATTTAATGTCGAGAGTATTTCAAGAGAAATTATTAGGTTTATATTTACATATATTTAACCGTCTCTCATTAAACGATGCAAAAGTCACTTTTAAATTCCAAAAAAGCCAATATTTTAGATTTTAACAACGTGAAAAAGCATTATAAAAAAAAATATTTCAATAATGCGTATTATAAAAACTTAGATCTTAAATCATAAATAAATTGATCACGGACAAAAAGCAATGCTCGCTAAACGTTTTTTCAAGCGGGACGCGTTAATTTCCCTTTTACCAACCACTGTTGCAGTTCGGTGTTTTTTAAGGATCTGATTACTTTCTAAATTAAAACAGTTGCTAATAAGGAATTCAAAATAATTTGATCGACCATATAAAAATTTAATGAATAAGTAATTTAAAAAAAATGTATTAAAACATTTTAAAAAAAAAAGTATTTATAGAAAGTAATATTTCTGCAAAGATCTTTTAAACTTATTTCTATCTAAATGGACTCCCAAAAATTGCTTCAAATTAATTACGACATACAGTAAAGACTTTTGGCAAATTTTTCATTAGGTATTCATTCCAAAAAATAAATTAAAAAAGGAAAACATTGTAGGACAATCTGAAACAAGGACAGTTCTAAAATGCACAAAACTCAGACCATGTAGTTAAGGATCGTACCTTTTAAAAAAAAAACCCATATTCAGAACTAGGGTTTGGAGGCACATCTGAAAATTAATAAAATATTTACTTTCATTTTTTAAAAACCATCTTGAAAAGCTAAATAAGTATCAACTTTTTGCCTTCAGAGAATAACAGTTTTAAGGGTTAAAGCCTTAATTTAACATAAATTTTTTCGCTTACATTATCATATTTCACTTAATTGGGAGATTTTATATGAAAAAGAAATGGAGTTTTTGCTACCCAACTTTTTTTTTTGTATTCCAAAATTAAATTTATTTTGCACAACTCTTCAATTAATAACTATAAAAAAGTTTGATTCATTCGACTACGATCACAAAAATTTTTAACGCAAAATGAAGAACCACATTTTCTTATTCAATAAACTTTCCATAGTTTTTTTTGTTTTACCTATGATTTAAAATTTACGGGCAACAAAAATTTTTTAACCCTTATAAATAACTATCAATGTGATAGGGAAAGGATGGGAGGAACATAAAGTCAAAAGGATTTTCTTATTGCTTAATGATTGATATAAAACTTTGTATAGGCAAACGACTAAAAATTGAAAAATTATATCTTTGGACTTAATCGATATTATTGATCAAATCAGCAATTCACATTGGGATGCAGCGCCACGTAGTTGCAAAGTTCTTTGTTTATATCAATTGGGAAATTTGGCTGAATTGTAAAATTTAAATTTGTAAAAAGACTTTAATAGATAAAATCCTTTAAATTGTATTAACCCCCTTCAAATATAAAAAGGAAATGTCTCCGGAAGTCAAAATGTATTCGTCGTTGAACGGGAATAAAGGTAAATAAACGGGTTGGAACCGAATCCGAATGGGAATAAAAATTTGTCCCAAATTGATTGGGTTATTTTCTATGGATGTTGCCAACTTTCAAAATACAAGGCAATGCAGATCGTAATTAAATAAAAAAAACGAAAATAATCAAAGGTTTTGCAATTATAAGAAATTGATTCCTATTTTAATACGTAAATGCAAAAGCTGTTTTTCCTTTTATATTATTCTTTTTTACAAAAATATTTTTATTATTATTTATTGCATTTTTGAATGAAAACCCTTTGAAAAATTTAAAATATTTATGTTAATCCATTTGTATGAACATTTTTCAAATTTGGTAGATGTTTTGAGCTCTATGCCTATTCTAATTTTCAAAAGTCATAGGTTAAATTTAATTGTTTTTTTAGTTTAAGTGTTTGTTTTAGTTTAATTTGTTTAAAAAATAGTTATAGAGATGTGCAAAATATGGAATTTTGTGTTTTTTCAAAATTTTTTTTAGAATATCTATTTTGTCCCTTCAAATAATCCCATGAGATATTTAACTTCCCAAACATTTTCCAATTTTAAGCTCAAAAATATTTTTTATCTTGCGCCCCTCCACATGGCGTCCCGCCGCCGGTAACTCACCCTAGGCCCACCGTCCTTTCCAAAGGCAAAAAAAAAAAGTTAAGGGGTCAATCTGAAAAAAATGCGGATCATTAGTGTTTGTTTTTTTTAATTCTTAACTTTTCCCTTCAGAAAACTCGGTGCAACACCCCTGAATGAAAAATTTCACAAAACGGGCTTTTTCGGTCTTGGTTCAGCAACCCCTTAAGATTTGGCTTTGTTTAAAGTCCAAAAAAAACAAAATGGGTAACGGAACAGACTTTTAAATCCATTAGCAATGTTCAGGATGTGGTTTTGAGAAATTTCAAAATTGAGCAATTTTCAATTTTTGGGCGCCCCAAACGATAAAACCAAAGCAGACCCAATCGATATTTTCCTCGCAACTTTATTGATAAAGGCTTTTCCCCGGTACCTCCTGCAAAGTCAAATCGAATACATCCGCGCTTAATTTGTTTCTTTTAAACAGTTTTTTGATCCATTTTTTAAAAGAAAAACGAAGATGATAAAAAGTGAAACAAAAACTTAACAAAAATTCAAAAAGCATTGTGGCATAAGAAGGAAATGAGTAAAAGTAAAAAAAAAAACGAAATTTAATTAACCATAAAATTAAAATTCGATACTTTTTGAAAACACCCAAACCATGGCCCATCGAGCATTTTAAGAGTAAATTTGTAATAATTTAAAAAGAAAATTTTAACTTGTTTTTTGGATTTTAGATGGAACTTTTTATTTCAAAATATGAAACATAATCAAAAATTTTTCAAAAAAAAGAACCCGACATCTGTCTGTCGTTCGTCGTTTCAGCCTGTCGCCCCTGTTTGAGCAAGCCTCCCCTGTCCCAAGAGGGATCCGACCGCCCACCACCTCCCCATTTGCAGGTCGCACCCCTGGGTGGGAGTCGTCCGACACTAGTGAACCACCGAGAACCTTTCCCCAGCGTTTTTTGATGGGGCCCGGCCTTGCCACCCGTTGCTAATTTCGGGCTTGTTTTCCGGGTTTCTTTCTGGGATGGCTGCGAGCACTTTATCAGCGAGAAAACCGGCTGGGCCTCCCCAAGCCCCTGGGTGACTTTGATTCCTTACGGGGCGGTGAAGGAATTAGGCCCACCAAACCCTTGGTCAAAGACCTTAGTTTTCTTGAGGAATATTGGACGAGAGGATATGTCGCAGCCTGGGAGGCTGGGTTGCGGGACCCGGCCAAACCCCCAACCCCTCCCGGTTAAAATATTCTAAACCTTTGGCCAGCACCCCAACAACCACCGGCATAGAGGCGCCGGGGAAATTTGTCTTTCCATGTTCTTCTAAAACGTTGAGAGACCCTTTGAGGTCATTGGCGCATTTAGGCCTCCAGCGCCCGCTAGTGACTTCGCGGCAAATCTGGGTGGGAAAATCCGTTGTGCAACCTCGTCCCCCAACAAGTTTAAGGGTCTTCAAGCAGCGGGAAGAGTTTGGAAAAATACCCCCGCTTACCTTCTAATTGGGAGCTTCTCCGGTTTAACGGACCGGCTTTTGTAAAACACCAGAACCTATATCAGCCAATTTTAACCGCGAAGGGCCGCAGCGCCCAAATTTCCGACAGAGTCAAACTTTCCAGTCCCAAAACGCCAGCATAAAAGGCAGATTAACCCTGGTTTCGATAATCTGCCGCAGCGTAAATATGGGTTATGGTACAAAACCCGAAACCAGCTTTTCGGGTGGTGGAAGTCGGTTAAGCGAGAGATCAAGATGATTTCGAGAACAGGAATAAACGCGGCTCAGAAGGAAAGGTCTGTGTTCCCAAGAGGCTTTACCTTTCGGAAGAACAGACCCCAAATTTGCTCCACGCTTCTGGGAAAATTTCCTGTGGACGAAATTAAAAGTCTGAAGGACTGTATCGGGTTCCACCCGCTTTCGAAGTCTGAATTCCTCACCAGGTGCTTTGCCGTTCTTGTTTTAAAGAGCCACGCCAGATGACTTCCGGGATATTTTTCGGAGATGCCGGGATGTTTTTTTGGGTCGTCACCGCTTTAAAGCGGTTCCGAGACGATGGAACCTTCATAGAATCTCCGATCTCCTCAAAACTTCTGGTCACCAAATAGGCCCCCTTCGGTCTTCGTTGTTAGCTGGTTTAACAGACAGACTCTGGAAGACTTTGAACCTTGGTTCCTTCAATTGCCTCTTAATACGGTGGAAAGATGCGTCAGGCCCATTTTGGAGATCTGTCATTTACTGCCTTGAACATGTCAAAGAAGACTTAGCCGCATCTTTTCTTGTTTCCCCAAGGTTCAGAGGTGATAGAAGGGTTTTTGGTTTGGGAGGCCCTTTAGAACCAGACCCACAGTCGGAAGCCACGGCTGGAAGGCTGGTCGGGGATTATTAAGCTAGCAAAGCTTGGGATTTTAGGGAATGGGCAGAGAACGTAGGGACTTTATCAGTGATCTGGTGACCGGTTTTAACCCGGATCACAGAAACTCAAAATTTTGCGTTTGGTCGTCAAAAAAGTCAATCTGTTTATGACGGGCCATCGGGGCTGATAGTCCACTTCCGTGGGGCCTTTGAAAAGAATTTAAAGGTTTCCTTCCAGGTCAGGCTGTTGCCCCTTGGGTTCCATCCCTCCAAATTGCCCACCAGCCATCGTCGCTTTTGCCTAATTTTTGGTTAAAGTCCCCATCAGACCTAAAGTTTTAGGAATGTATGGAGATGTCCTCAACTTGCCCACCTCATCATGGGTTCAAGGGTGAATACCTGTATGGACCTTCGAATGACGTTTGAACTGAAAGTTACAACCCTTGACGACACACTTTCATTTAACAATGTTAATGAAGCTTCGGACGATAACCGACACCTTGGGACAGTTGGTCTTCCCCGTGATAAAAAACAAATTGCCGGTTCAAGGGATTATTGTATCCTCCCCGTCTTGGACTTATATCGGATAATCCCTTATTCCCATCCAATTGTTTACCTCCCTTGCCCTTTATTCCCTCCGTCGGTCCCAATGTCCTTTGGTTTAGTTGCCAGGTCCAGTCGTCGGGAGGTCCCAGGGCTTACCCCCCCTGCCGTTACCGCCCACCAGAGAAAGCAAAACCCGGGGCCGGGGCCGCACATACCACCATTGGGGGTTTGCCAGTTCGCCCGGGCCCAAGCGGTTTGCAACCAGTCATTTCCGATCCTTTGCACCTTCAACGCGCGCCCATAGGTTTCCGGGATTTAGGACTGGGAATGGTTATCCCGCCCCGCGGACGCCACTGGGTGATGTGCAGTAGGCTTTTCCTAGTCACCTCTACACCCCCAAGGGAAGAGATGGGGGGCTGAATTTTGGCAGCCCCCAGCATTTGACTATTATAAAATCTAATGACTATCAAACTTTCACGAAGAGAATAAACAAAACAGATAAAGGGTGGGCTAGAAAACCCATTTAGATAGCTTTTTGGAAAAGTTAAAAACTTTTGGTAGATACAATTTTTAAATAAAACAACTTTGTTGTTCCCAAAATTTGGTTTGATCAAAAAGGTAACCAAATAAAATAGTTAACTTTAAAGTTATTATTATAATGAAAAACACCGTTTCTTTATAGACGAATTGATGAAAAGTATAATTAAAACCCCGGAGCTGCAAATTCAATGAAAATTACTTTACTTTTAACTTTCCAAATGAACCACCTTTTTTAAAAAATTTGCCCATATTAGTTTTCTTGAAGAATTATAAATTTTCAAAGCAAGAAAAATGGAATGTGTTTCGCCGGATGAAAAATTTATATTAGTAGTAATTTGTTGTTTTTTTTTAACAAAAGTTTACGTATTATCCGCCTTTAGTTCTGGAATGTTTAAATTACTAGGGATCCAAAAATTAAAAAGGAATAGTTTATTGTGTTCTATACATTTCTCAAGTATTTTTAAGTGGGTGTTTAATTGTTAACTGTTAACAAAATACAGCCTGTTTCAGTGGTGAGAGAAAATCTGGTTGATGAAACTTTGATAAAGAATTGATTAACGCAAGTTTTTTATAATACTGTATTTTTATTTTCTACTCCCTGATGTTTCTTCAATCGATTCGAGGTGTAATTATTAAGATGTTAGGTTTATTAATTTAATGTAATGCCTGGGTCTGTCTAAATTATTTAACAACTTACTGGTTTCTGTTCTTAAACACTTGTTTTATTTTAGTGGTTCATATTTAAAGAAAAATTAGAAAACCCAAATTATTACAAATTTAAATTGTTATTTTTTTTATACCAAATTTAATTAATTACTGTTTGAAACAAAGGAAACTTTAGGCCTGTTTCTCCTTTAAACCGTTTCGTTTCCAGTTAAAATGCAGCTTTAATATCGCAAGCGTGGAAGGTTTATTTAAGAAAACCATTTTTACCCTTGTAGGTGAAGTAAAAAGCCATCCTTTAAAAGTGGTTAAATTAACAAAATGGTTCCATTTATTTCCTTTTAAATAACCGAATATTTTTTAAAAAAATTATCAAACAAGCAACGGACAATTTTAAAGCCCCGCAAATTTTTATGGCCTCCGATAATTATCGATATAAATTTGACGCATTATTAAAAATCCGATATATAGATTCTAAAACTGGGCCATCTACCCATTAATATCGATTAAAAAAAAACTTTTGCCCCACAGCAATATTAATAATCCCAATTTAAAACAATAGATTTAATTTAATGTTAATTTCAAAAGTACCCACACCAGGTTTTATGAAACGGACTTAACATTCTTTTCCTTAGGCGGGGTTTTAATATTTGCGAAACCGTGGGTCGGTGACCCCTTTATGGGTGGGACTGTTCGTTGCCCAGGCAATAAAAAAACGCTCGAGCCACGAACGATTAATCATACCCCATTTTCCTTATCCAAGTTTTGATAAAAAATTGCAAGTCAGATAAAGTGAAGGGATGTGCCGTTGAATGAAACTTTTTATTTATTCCTTTTGGTGTTTTCTAAGTTTTTATCGTAATTTAAAGATTTCACGTTTATTATAAATATTTAAATAAGTTTACTGACGAGATTTACTGAGGAAAAAAATTAAATGTAGGATTTCCATTTACATCTGGGCATTTTTTCTAGATAAATTTGAATTGAATTCTTCTTTTAACTAGTGACAATGAATATTTGTAATACGGGCCTAAATTTTGGGGAAACATGTATCAAACATGTACAAAATTTAATTTTATTACAAAGATCGTAAAAACAAATGTTTCCTAATACCGAAACTTTCTTTGTAAATTAATAAAATGTAAAAAACAAAAATTAATCTCACAACCTTTTTAGAGTAATCCTTAAAAATAATAACGATAGAAATAAAGAAATAATAATTTGAAACAAAAAATAAGAATTAAATTTTTATTTTACCTAAAAAACATAAAGTATCAAATTTGCTATTAGTATATTTCGGTGGAAACTATTTATCTTTGTATTCTTTATGAATTTGGGACAATTCTTTTTAATCAAATCCGTTTCCACGAAACCATGGATTGGAATTAAATATGAAAATAAAATAAAAATTTTAAGAACAAATGTTAGATAAATTAAGGAGATTTTGTGTTTTGGTTAAATGTACAAAATTAAACATTTCGTTTATATGTGATTTTTTTGTTATTTTTATTTTATAAACCCAAATTTGGAAAACAAATTGTATTATTATTTCCGATCTTTCACTGCTGATCACCCTTCCTAAGTCTTTAAAAACTGTTATTATTTCTTTTATTGTAACCATCCTTCTTGAACTTATAATAAAAAGTCCACGATTGGGGAACTGCGGAATACATTCCAAAGAGAGCTAACGGAAACTATTCTTTTTCCTTTATAGTCTGGGATGGATAATTCAGGACCGGAATGAGATCGGCAGGACCAATTTTCTTGCTCGCATCGGGTGATTTCCCCATTTTCCTTTAATAATTTAAAAACTTTGAAAAAATTAATCCCCTGGTTTCAAAACCACATCCCCTTGGACCTTTTTGCCGTAATGAAAGGTGTCTCGATAATTATTCGTTTTGAATTTGTTTTCCTACGATGTGCGCCACCATCCTAAACCCAAATGTCGCAGATTTAGATTTTCCTTTTCCGACGCACTATCAATATAAAACCATAATGTTTTTAAATTTTTATTTCTTAAGACTGGACAGCATCCGTTTTATAATAACCTACGTTGGACTTCCAAATTTTAGAATTTCCAATTTTTGATTGGTTTTTTTTGATTTTTCATTCAACCACCCTAAGATAGAACCAGAAGTCGTATTTAGACTGTTTTATTTCTTAAGACTTGACAGTTCATTATTAAGTCTTTTTTAATAACCTACTGCTTGCGATTTATTAATTCCAAATTATTTACGCTTGGTTGATAAGATGAATGCCGTTACTAGTTTTATTTAGTTGAAGCGATGTTTGTTTCTAGGTTCTTTTTTACATTTAACTTTTTTTGTTATTTTTTTTGAATAAATTCCAACTTTTCGTACTATTATATGTGATTTATAAACATTTGTCAGGGTTAATAGTTACAGAACTGACTTAAATCAAACGCCCTTATATAGTTTTCTTTTAAATGAAAAGGGGTCAAAAAAAAAAAAAAAAAACAAGCTGATTTTGCAAAATTTAAAAAAAATTTAAATCGTGGTATTGCCACGTGTTGCTGTAAAAGGCCCAAAAAGGGTTCCCCAAGAGAGAGAATGATAATAAAATTAGATAAAAGGTAAACCATGAAGAGACTCAGACGTTATTTAACTCTGCACTTCTTCCCGGAGAACCCCAATATCAAGGGGTGTCGTTTGTTCTTTGGTGGCAAAACCCAAAGAACTAGCCTGGTCATTTTTATGTTATTTTGAGGCCTTGAACGCTCACCAAAACTGGAAGGCCCAAACAGGCGGGGTTTCAAGGTACCTAAACCAATCCCCGTATACAGAAACACAGGTTAAACCACCCTTTAATGGCATTTTGGACTATTTGGGGAAGGTTTTGCAACGGACTAGTCTTTCTCGATTATTACAGGATGCCAAAATGATTGGTGATATGTCCAGATGCTTAGTTTCGTAGACCCCAAACAGTCTGCCGAGTCCAAATTCCATTACCGATTGTGAAACAAGGAGATCATGTTCCAAATTGTTCCCGCCGTCCGGGAGGATATGCTGACGCTCACGCTGGAAGGACAAGAAAAGTTAATAATCCACATTGGAATTTGTTTTATTTCATTTAGATTGGGCCTGAGAAATGGTGCAAAGCCCGGCTGAGTTTCTTTTCTTTTTTTCGGGTCTCCGGATGATGATCATGTTAACGCGCACGATGATCCGGAACAGATCACAATCGATGGCACCTCCTGATGATGATGATGGAAAAGATGGGTTAATAATTTCAACATGTTTGTAGAATATTTTGTCCATTATCTCTGGTTCAGTCAAATTTAAACAAACAAAATTGATTTCAAAAACTTTCCATGATTTTGTTTAAATGGAATTAAAATTAAAGAAGTTGTTCACTTGGTAAGTAGAATAAAAGAAAAAGTACACCTTGAGATATAGTACCTATAATTTGTTGGTTAGTCCAGATATTAACAACCTTTTTATTTATAAAATATATAAAAAAAGAACAAGCAATTTCTTTTCTGTTATTTGACTTACGTTCCGAAAAATCACGATAGGCCCAAAAACAAATGATGTTTAAATAAACGTTATTTTTGAAATTTTAGGGAATTGAATTAAAAACCATTCGATTTTGTAAGACGTTTAAAGATTTTTCAATGTTATATTCCTTTATTTGCAAAAAAAAATTTTATTATTTATTTTTTTTATACAAACAAATGTTTATTTTCCAGGGTTTGTTTCACTGTTTTTTTTAATTGATTTATTGTGATAAAACTCTTTGTTTATTTAATAAATTTATAAAAAATAATTATAAAGGATTCTATCATTAATTTTTATTGTTTTTCTGGTCCGTATCGTACTTATCATTAGGGTTGTTAAATGTTTTAAATTATAAAAAAGTAAAGTTATTTACTTTCTTCGAGATATTTTAAAAATTCAATATCTTAATAAAAAAATAAAATATAATAAAGCAATTTTTTAAAACGAAGACTGTAAAAAAAACAAAACCAAAGTAAAATGATAAAATTGACAAAAATTAAAAAGAAAATCGATAAGAACTGTATAACCCCGTTCATAAATACTTAACTTTAGTTATTTTCATTTCAGCAGATAATTACATTCATTGAATTTTGGGCAAAATTTCGGAAGATTTATGTACCCAAATTTTTAAAAAAAAAAAAACTTTAAATTAATTTAAAAAATAAAAAGTTAGAAAAAAGATAACAAGATGCGGAGTTTATTTCGATTAAGAAGTTTGTTAATTCATGAGGATATGTTATTATAATTTATTTTATGGAAGAATTTTATCGAGCTTTATTTTGGATAGCATTGAACAAATTAACCAATTTACTACTTAAATACATTGATTTTTTTAGAATTTTTTTGCACTTATATTTTTACCGACCCTTTTTTGCACAGGCAATTAAAATCCAGGTTCCATCAATGCTAATTCAATTTAAATTCAACAAATATCTTTTACAATAGAAGTTTAATTGCTTTTGATTGTCAAACACACTACCAGGTTGGAAAAGGACGCCTTAACCTGAGAAGAACCGGGAAAGAAACCTTGGGGCTATTTTTTGGGTCATCTTTTAAAAATAAAAACAATTTGATAATTGCATTAATAAATTTTTGAAAAAGACCTTGGAAGATTCCATTAAGGTTGTTACTTTAAAACTTCATTAATATCGTTACTTTAACACATAAACGTTCCTTGACTACCTTTTAAATTAAATACAAATAAATTTTCCGAATATTATGTAAGAAACCTGTATGATTTCGGATCATTATTTAGTTAGGATTTTTAAATACCGTAACGAGTAAACCAAAATTACCTCGCAACAAATATTAACGTTTGTATTTGTTTGAGTTTCTGCCTCACTGTAACAAAAGTAAACAAAAAGGGGGCAAATTTTAAATCACAAAAAAACCACAACAATTGAAGATAATAATAAAATCTATGACAAAAATTTTAATAAACAGAAAACAATAAACGTTACATTCAATTAACTTAACAATTGACTAAAATTAGATCGTTACATTGAATTCGAATTAGGGATTCGAGTCCATTTAAAATTTTTATTTTTCCTCAAAAAAAGTTTTAAAATTTGAATAAAAAATTATAAAAACTGATAATTTTGCGGAAAATTAACTTTCACCGTGATTTGAAAGAGAAAAGAGTCGTGTGTTTATAATAAAGAAATAAGAAGAATTTAAGGCGATAGTGCAAGCTAATCTATCCCAAACTACTTCTAATCAAGATTTCCGCTAAGCAAAAGATATTAACGGAAAAATGTATATGAAAAAAAATATTTAAATCTGGAAATATTTCAAAAGCTAAGGTTGTTACCGAGGGATATCATTATTTTAATGTTGATAAAAAAAAGTTTTTAATTTGGAGTTAAAAGAAGCCAAATTGAAATTTAATTTTGCTCGAACCGAAAGGTTCTGAGATGAATTTTTTAACAGAACAAACGCCTTTTCAAACAAAAACTGAATTGCTTTTAAACAGTAGGGGTAAAAAAATATTTATTCTGACTCTTGATTAACATTAAATATATAAGAAATTATTTTTAAATTATCTAAACCAAAAAACAAAGTTTCAAATTGCCAATAAGGGTCGTTCAAAAAAGTTCCGTTTTTTTATCAGCTATTAATTATTAACCCCATTCAAAAACAGAAAAACTAAAAAAAAGAGTTGTTACAACGAGCAAAAAACTTATTTTCTTTTGAATTAAACCAACACATTTTTTGGGGTATCTGTCGTAAAGACATGTCATTTTACGGTCATCAATTGTTTCTTATATATGGGTATAATTATTCTAGCATCTTAAATTAATAGTCTTTATCGTAGTTATATGTATTTAATACAAAAGAGGAAGAAAAAACAACATCATGCGGGAAGTATCAGTTTCCCAAATCTAATTTATTTTATTATCCCAGCGTCCAGCGTCCAATTTGAACCTTGGGTGCTTTGCACCGTCTAATTAAATATTTATCTGTTCCCCGGTAGCCAACTTATATTACATTATCATGATTTCAACATGGCGTTTATTTTTCATCAATGGAAGATCTTTTGTTGAATCCAAAATTTTTAATGTAATAAATTGTTTTTAAAAATTATAGGTCAGAAGTTAAAACCATCAAATAGTTTCTCAAATAGTTTCTGTAAATCAAAAGTAATTACAAGAATGATTATTTATAATTTTTTAATTGATAACAAACGATGTTCAGTATATTTTCTTCAATTAAAACAATATAGGGCATGGAATTAATGAATGTCGGTGGGGAATTCTTTGACCTTTCTCCGTAAATCGTCAAAATAATTCCATTGGAACCCCTTTGTGGATTCAATTACGGTGGTTTGTTCGAAAGCCAAACGTTTTATGCCTTTAAAATTAATACGCATTTAAATTAAAATTTATGAAAATTTAGTTTATATTACTGAGTTATATAACCGTTTCATCATCATCAGCCTTTAAGTCCACTGCTGGACATAGGCCTCCCCTAAACAACCCCATCCATTGGGGGGACCTTCCCAACGCTGGTCCAATGCGGGTTGGTGGGTGGACCGACTTTACATGCCCACGACGCATGGATCATTTATTTTTCGCAAGGGATCCCCAAACCCAAACCAAAAGGGAAAAACAATAAAATTTGTTGAGCCCACAGGATTCGAAACCCCCGACCTCCGGTTCTAGAGCAACGATACCCTAGGTACAGGGTTTTATAACCCACCCGTTTATAACCCATTAATAACGATTTTTTTTATTATTTTTAAAAAATGCATACAAACAGATCTTAACGGGCGGTAGTGAATAAGTTACTTTATTTTCTATACAAGAAAAGGTTATTTTAAAGAAGAAATTCATCAGTCCGAATGGTCTGCCATATTAATCCTTCCCTTACAAAAAAAGGAAACATCAAAGTATTGTGTTTTTAAGTGGGACATTGGTTTTCAAACCTGAATTCTAACTTTGAATTTGCAAAAGGTAAACAGGTGTTTTGTTCTTCTTTTCTCAATTTACCACGACAACAACAAAGGTTGCTTTTGTGATGATAATTATTTAATGGCGTCAGACTGATCTAACGTGCAACATTAATTTATAATAATTTTTTGTTTCATACAGTTTCCGCGATAGTCCTTTGGATATAAAACATCATTGAAATACACAAACAACTTTTGTGTTATTTGAATTTTAGGAAATGGTTAGGAAAAATTTTTTTTACCCAACCCAACCCCAATCTATTATGAATAAATTAAAAAAACATAATTTTTAAATTAAATATAACTTATTTATATTGCTTATGGTTGTAAAGAAAAATTTTCCAAATAACATCTAAACCATAATAAACCCCTACCGGAAATTTTTATAACATTTGAGGCCGAAAAGAATAAATAAACCAAAAAAGTTTCGATTTAAAATTTTTTATTAGACGCTGAGACTTTTACCCCATTAGTTTTAAAAATTAAAAAAAAAATGCCGAATTCAAAAAGAAACAGTTGGTTTGATAAAAGTTAAAATACATAATTAATATATACATTTATATTTCCTCCAACTTAAAAACAAAAATTTTTCAAAGACAGTAAAAAAATTATAATCATTTAACATGACCCAGTTTTTTCGCTACCGTAAAATTGTAATTGGGGGAAGGGAAAAATTGTCAATATATCTCTGCCCATTTGGATTGAAACAAAATGCCGACCTTTGAAACCAATTTTATTGAATATACTACATACTTAAGGGTCATAATAACCCCTTTGGTGACAAGGACTACCTTTGATTTTCAATTAACAAAAAGTTTATCTCTTAGAGAGCCTTAACTATTTATAAATTATATATTTTTAATGTTTTATATAACTATTTAAATATTTTGTGGAAAACCAAAATATTTTAAACTCACAATAAAGGACAAACCGGACAAAATAAAAAATTTTTTGTTTATAAAATTTAACCCGAAGCAGTGTTACAATTGAAGAGTTACAGTTAATCCAAACTGGTTTTTACAGCAGGTTTTCGTGTTTTTCTTTTGCTTGCGTTTGAGTTTCTGCAGAATTCGGACCACTGCAACACGCCCCAGAATTCATCTGATTTAAGAAGTTGTGGGAACTAGAAGAAAAAAGTTTTAACCTCAAGCACTCCCGCATTACAGATCTCACATGTAATTTTTGATATCACAGTGGAATTTTTTCGATCTTTCTTCTATATTTTTACTGTAGTTGTAGACTCAAGATTTTAAAAAACTTTCGTCTGACCTAAGACTAATTGTGCTTTATGTTCCATTAAAATGATATATTATGGCTGTAAATTCAATGATATTGAAAAAAGTTAAAGGTCGATTGTTTTGTTTTCGGTGATTCGCACTTATCCAATTGTCCCCACTTTTTTTTATTGAATAAAAATTTTTGCTTGGAGTTTCCTTTTTACTTTCAATTGGTAACAATCTTAACAAATTATTCTGCTTTATTATTTTGACAAACACAGTTGTTTTTGCTAAAGGAAGGAAGAATAAAATTCCTTGTGTGTTTGCAATTTGAAGGAAAAACCGTTTATTTTTCTTACCTTCCAAATAGTGTCATGTTCCAGAAATCAAAGAATGAGCCAGTTGAAGAGCAAAAAATATTTTTTTCGTCCTGAATTTTTTATATTTAGCCACGATCAATACAGTACTTTTCAATTTGGTTTGAATTGCCATCATTACCCCTGTATATATTTGTCCATTTAGGGTACAAATTAATACCAAACCCAAAATATTTTATCTATACTTTTCAGGTTTTGAGGCATGTATTGAGTAAAGGAGTACCCACGATATCCATGTAGTGTTCGTCAAGGAATAATTCAAAGGTTGTAAATTTTATTAAATTTGAAAAAAAAAAATCCAAATATCTCGATGTGGCAGCTTTCAGCAACAAACGTTCAAGGGCGACATCATTATAAACCAATGAAGGTAACAACATTTTGAATCTGTCGGGGTTCGCCCGAAAATAATGGTAAGTGACTGGATTTCACAATTGTCAAATGTTTATCTATACCACCAAATAAGTGCCAAAATTAATCAGTTTTGTTCTTGGAATGGAAATATTTTGTTGGTTTCGATATCCGGGTTGTTTTGTATCAGTTTATTTCGCCTTCAGAATCTTTAGTCCCTTTCCGATTTTCCTAAGATTATTCACATTTCATTGGACAATGATTTTTGAAATTTCCATTTCATTGAAAGTTTACTCAAAGATGCAGCCCCTTGGAAAAGTTTGACCACTTGTCTGTGTTTTTGGGTGGATCAGACTGCCACCGCTTCCATCTTTTGCAAAAAAATGTTTTCAAACGATTCCCTTCAAAACAGCATCAATTATAAGAGCAATCTCATTTTCGACTTACTCGGGCTCAACATCCCAAATTTCCAACCACCCTCTTCAACTAAAAATTATAATCGGCTTATCAGAACAAAAACCAAACCTTCGCATGGAAGTTTTAAAATTGGTAACCCTTTGAATTTAAACTAAACGGACTTTGTTTTTGGGACTGCCCAAATTCTAATGAAATAGTTAAACTCAAAAATAGAAAAAACTTGTTTTACGAACACAGTAAACAGTCAATTCAATATCGCACGATGCTTGAATGGATTCTAGTGTTTCTGCGCATAACCATGTACCACTACCCCCCCCCTTTAATTGCTTTAGCTCTAACTGTTTTATTTAACAAAAAAAATATTAAAGTGTGGGAAGTTAATACAGACCTTGTTTTTACATTACGTCTAACTGTATGAAGGAAGTACCCCGTCATAATTAAAAAGGTGTTTTATTTGTCATCAATAATTAAAAGAAAAAAAGTTTTATATTGAATAAATAATAAAAATTTTCTTAATTAATATAAAAATTATTTTAACAAAAAATTGACTGATTTTAAAACCAAGCAAACTCCGAAATAAATATAAAATAAAGATAAATTTTACAGGTTTTGATAAAAAGTGTTTTGAACATTCCTGACGTTTCGGACCATTTTCATGTATTGGTCCTGTATAGCTAAGGATTTGAGTTTATAGAAAAATAAGAGCTAGTCATTGTCAATCGTCGGGGAAAATTGGACTGCGATAAAACCGATAACGCTAAGTGGATTGTTTTTACCCACAAAAACCCAAAAATTAAACACAGTGTAAAAACATTTTATTATTTCATTAATTATATAAAATGACAATGAGATAAACGAAATTAAAATATATACTTTTTCTATCTAGAAAATTCTTTATTTTTGTGTCTGATTTCTTTGAAAAAGATATAACGAATAGAAGGGTTTCAGGATATTTAAAGTTTATTAATTTTAAATTGGGATAACCACGAAAATTAACCCACTTATTTAGAAATAATAAACTATTAAAAGTAATCTATAAAATAAAAGATAAAAATTTTTTGGTATTAGAACTACCATATCTGGGACGAATCATGACGGCGCAAGTCTCCTTACCCAAAAAGTTAATAAAGTTTCGATTGAAATGTTTTGAGTAAGAATATATTCACTTTTCCTTTGGATGGATCGCTGTCCAAAATTATTATTTTAAAAATAGGGTTATTTTAATTATTATTTTGTGAGTCTATCGTAAATTGCGTTCTATACTTTGGTTAAGATTTTTTTTTTAAACAACAAATTTTAGGAGTCAACAATATTAAATCTTCTTTAGTCAAACCAATTAATGCAACTAACCACCTGATGTTTAAGAAATTTAACAGTTCCCTTTGGTTTAAAAGGCAAAAAACTGGTTGATTAATAGTAAACTTTCACTACTGTTTCGAAAAAATAGGCTTTTGGCAACAGAAAACATAAAGTTATGATTTTTAATTAAAAGTCAAATTCCTTTTAACCTACCCTTGATTAAATTTTTATACCAATAATTTACAATTTATAAAAATACTGCAATATGCCCTCTACCAAGATGGAACCAGTTCATAGGTAAAATTGACCCCACGTCACCGCAGTCAATGGAGGAAATGAGCGCCTTCCTTTGCCCATTTTGGCGGAAGGTCTGGGGATTAAACTATGACCATCGCACATAATGTAACCAAAGTGAGTTTTATTCACTTCCTGTACATATATTATCAAAATTTTATCATTCAACAACAGGACTTTACCGAGGACATAATTGTTATGATGTTTGTTTTATAAACTGCCATCGACATTTAATTTTTTTAAAATAAATTTCACCCTTTAAAAAAAGGGTTTGTAGAATTCTTGCCTCATTATGCCTGGTTTCGAAAAGACTTAAAAAAAATTTTGGTTCCTTTATAAAAGGAATTTAAGCATTTAATGAAATAAATAACTTTCCAGGGTTTTAAAAAAAGGGTTGACCGGATGATTTCTGATTTCTCGAAAGCCCCATCCAAAACCAATTAATCCTTTGTTTGAATTTCAACGTGGACTCAAGATCAGTGTTGATCCCCGCGGCGTCCAAAAAACCAGTCACCAAGAAAATTGATGCGTGTGAGGAAGATCAAAGTGACATACTGTAAAGTTCAAACAAGAATTGGAAGTCAAAATTTTTGCAAAAAGTGTTTCCCAATGGATACCGATTTCGGAAGAGCCAAAAGCGGCTGGTTCGGGTCAAAACCTAAAAGATTCCAAAAGGACCTCAAATGCAACAACATCAATGCTCGAATTTGATATAGCAGAACCCGGTTATTAGATTTTTTTCGGCTCTAAATTGGGTAGCTTAGGGTCAACTGACTTTGGGCCTAATATCTTTTTAAAACATAAGTATTTTGACGCGCAAATATTTTCAAATAGAAGGAGGTGTTAAAATTTCAGTTTTTCCATTATAAAGATTTCAGAACGATTGTATGCCCTAACAGCTGTTTTGTAGTATAAATTTTGTTCAAACCCTGGATCCCCATACTAATAAACTAGTTTTGAGTTTCCTGTCAGTTACGCCTAATCTTTGGGATGGAAAGATTGCTGCTTACTTAGGATTTGTCAAAGGCTCCCCACGCATCTTGGAATCAAAGAAAATCCAAGAAATGTAGAGAGTTACGAAGGAATGACCTTTTCAACTTTTAATATTTTTGAAAATCCAACTTAAAGATAAAGTAACATTTAGTTTTGTTCCGGTTAATACTGTTTTGACCAAACCAGTTTGACACATTACAAGGGCCCTATTTGCTATCTCAATTTTATTTCTTTTACCCAGGAGAGGTTCATCGAAAAAGGAAACTTGGCCCTCTCCACTACCAGAGGCAATTTTAAGACCAAGTTTATCATATAATATAGATAACTTATGTTATAAAAATTTTTTAAACAGAATTTTAAAATTGTTTATTCATTTTTCACAAATTAAAGGTTTTTTTGAGTTACAAAACAGATAAAAAAGTCGTTAAAATATGAAATTTTTGACCTTTTATATTAGATAAGAATATCACGTTTACACCTTTTGATCTTGAAAAGATAGGAAAGATAATTATTTGAAAATTTATTCATGCGTAGCATCTTTTCGGTGAAAATATATTGCCATGTGGAAATAAATATTATCTGATGTTGAAGGTGACATTTTTTAACAATATGGATAATATTTTTTAAAATGAAAAATAAAAAGGTTCGAAGAAAATGCTATTTCATGAAATGTTCAAGTTCTTTAAATGAATTCAAAAGATCGTTTTATAAGGAATTTTATTTAAAATATTGAGAAACATTTTGTTATACTGTAATAACATCTTTGCCTTTGGAAAGTCCGTGTTTTTCAATTTATTAATTATAATCCATCCAATAATGTAATTTAACCTTTTGACGGATGGGAGCCAATCACCTGTGTAAAAACTTTACTCAGGTGATCTGCAAGGATAAGGGATCCAATAACTTGAATATTTTAGGAAAATTTGAAAACAGTCGGCAGTATCTGCATATTTTTTCTTATAATGCCGCTGTATTTACATAAAAAACGTCCAATAGACGAACACCATATATAGAGAAAAAGGTTTGTCTTTATTCTAATATCATAACGCCTAATATGTTTTAGATTCTCTGTTGGCAATTCGTAATGAATGGGAATTTTACTTTATACTTTTCGAGGAACCAACGGAATCATAATTTAATAACAATCATTGAATTAAAAATCAGTCGATGTTCTTTCCAGAATAGGATTTTTTTACATTTATATTCTATTTCCAGACTTTTGATTTTTTTATAATACTTAATATAATACCTTTTACCAGAAATATAATATTCAACGTGTGATGCCAAACATTATATATACTGGACGCCCAACGCTATATAAAGTGTTTACGTCCATATTTAATCACCATTTTCCCATATTTATGTGAAAAGGAAATGATTTTTTCATGCGAGCAAAACAGGGAGAGCAAACGGGGCCATTTGGAAAGTGGGTCACCGATGCCCCAAACATTCAATACCGGTATCGCCCGCCGCCCGTGAGACAAGGATGTTGTCTGTTTACCAAAATACGCTGGCTACGGTTTTCCCGAACGGGGAGGCACCACGTTTCGGGAAAAAAGGGCACTGCGGTGGCCACCCAGACAGTCTCCCCTGTAAACAGGGGACCCAACGGTTGATTGATGTAATGAAAAATAGGCAAATTTATTAAATTTAAAATTTTATCTGAATTTAAATAATTTTTAAAACACTTGAAGGGTAAATTTTCGTTAAATCTCTTGCTGCAAAATACGCAACCCTTTAAATTGAAGCTTCTGTTTTGAGGTCTTTTAAGACCTTTTATGCTTTTTTATTCTTTGTAGTATTATAGCCGTTAGAGACTTTAAGTGCAATTCAATATAATGGTTCTTTTATTTGTCAAGGCTAATTAATTACTATACTACATAATATAAAAAATAAAAATTTTAAAGCAAGAATTATTTAAGGGTCCAGGATTCCCGTTTTTCGCAAATTAAAATTTTTTGGGGATTCCGATATGACAGAGATTTGAAAATTATACCGTTGACGGACATTCTTATAAAAGAAACAAATTTTAGTAATAGATTAAAAGGGATGGCCAAAAAAGATTTAAAAGATTAGAAAGGGGCATTAAACTGTTTCCAACACCATACATTTTAAATAATTTTACCAGTACTAGATAAAAAGCCAATTTAATAAAAAACCGGAAAACGTATAAAAGCTTTTTACAAGGTTCTTGATAAAATTTAGATTATAATTTTTCTTTAAAAAAATTTAATTTTAATTTTTTTGGTTACCGGCTATTAATTTTTAAAACGATGGATTTATCTGTCCGGTGGTTTTACTAGTGTCTTTTGACCTTAGAATGAAGAAAAATCACCCAAAACATTTTCCTTAACTAAAAGTTATTTCACAAAAAAATTATTTTAGAATACCATACGATTGTGAAGGAGAATGGGAAACGTTCTTTTATCTAAGTATATTAAAAGATTTTAAACATACCATTTTACACCCGTAAAATAAAAAACAAGATTAATTTTTAAGCACTCAAAATTATTGTATTTTAAATATTTTATTAATTAAATTATAAAATTCCAAATAAAACTTTGTTTATTTGAAATAATAGAATCAAGAGATTAATAAAAATTTGCTAATAAAATATTCTATAAAAAATGATAATAAGCTTCCTTGAAACCAGGGATTCGTAAATTTTTTCAGGCATGAATTCATGAATAATCTTTTATTTTGTTATTTAAATTGTTTTTTAAAAAAATATAAATTTTAAAAAGATGAATATCTTTTAAAATGTTAAAAAATCAGATAATTGAATTTAAAGGGGGTCGGAAACCAACCTCTTAAACTTTAAAAAAAAGTTAAAAATTTGTTCACCACCATTTTATGAATTGATAAATTGATACGATTAATCGGCCACTGTAGTTTGAAACACCCAAAAGGCAATAAAAGCGTTTTTCGGGAAACCAACTGGCACCTTGTCAAGGTGGGAACCTTATTATTGTAGCCCGGGTCCAAGGTTTTGACCACTTTTCATCCCCCCGACTTCCGACGTTTTTTTTTTTGAAGGTTTTTTAAAAATACATTGTTAATATCATATACTTTTCGAAATGGCCTAAAAACCCTGCCTTAATTACAATGAGTTTCAAATTAATTTAAAGTTCTTTAAAGTCCCCAGACTTTTAAACTTACTATTATAGTGTCACAAACTTTGCAGTTGTCGTTTACAATCCCTTAAAATATTAGTTTTTTAAACGGCACAAACGAAATTATTCATTGTAAAAGATAATAATTTAATTTTATAACTTTCTGATCACATGTTAAATTTTTTTATCTGATCATATGTTGGTTTTAAATTCAAAAAAATATTTAGTAATAGATAAGATCGTTTTTTACACCTCCTTCTAATTAAACAACCCAGAGTCGGTGTTGATAACCTGATGCATTGAGTTTGAAAGTTTCAAGAAATAGTTTTAGTTTTGACCATTCATAATATCCCATCGTGGAAATTTTAAAAAAAAAAAAAAAATTTTAAAATTTAAAATTTTTATAACAAATTTCCAAATTATTAAAAGAGGGATTCAACAAAAATCACCTTACGTAAATTTATTTTTATTATTGTTACTTACAACAGCAGATTACAGCAGAAAAAAACAAACGCATAAAAATCGGTTTTGCTTTTATTTGGCCCATGAAACTCTTTTTTGGGTTCCAACAAAAATTTTCTTGGTTATATTATTTAAAAAAAAAAAAGACTTAAGGTTCTAAATTTTTTATGTTTTTCATTTATTAGATGTCTATAAAAACAGTTCCTAAGAAACTTTTTACTTTAAATTTTAAATAGTTATAAAAAAATATAGTATAAATAATATATAATATAAAATAGTATAACAATCAAAGATGAACAAAATCATGCTTATTCCCTCCTTTCTATAAAGTTTCTTTGAAAAATATTTCAATGTGCTTTAAAATTAAACTTACGTAATCAATAGAATGGAAAACCATTATACAACTTTGTTTAGGAAGGCAAGAGTATCATAGCCGAAGACTTTACAGATGGTGAATTTAGGAGCATTTAAACTTATCAAAATTATTTAGTTGGCGGAATTTTATTAACGATGTTAAGAATCAGCATAGTGTTTGTAAAGAAATATAATAAAAAGTTATATTTGGTTATGACGCTAAACTAATATTAACTAATCCCTTGCCTCTTGTTCTAAATAATGGGGGGAAAAACCAAACTTGAAATGGAAGTTTATTTCGACGGATTGAATTTAATATCATAAAACAGTGACCGGGTTATTGTTTAAAATTTTAAATAATTTCTCAAAATATAGATTTATTCTGATTTGGACGCAAAGATCTAAATGTGAGTAAAAATAATACTGTTATATTGGCAAAACCCAAAAATTTTTATTTAAAGCCTAAATTGGAAAAAATTTAAAAACATAAAATGTAAATTTTTTCTAAAAAAAAAAATAACTTATTTAAAGACATTTAAAATTCCTTCAAATTGAAAACATCTAAGATGATTCTTAAAAATTTTTTAAAAAACGGTCAGATAAGAATCGTTTCAAATTTTTTCATGTGGACTTCTTTACCATCTGATTTACATTGTTTTTATGACAGTTTTTTTTTTTTATGGTAAAAGGGTACAAAATGGGCAAAACCCGGGTGGACCGATTTCTTAAACCATTTTTAGGGGGAGGTCCCATTTTAACGGGGACCGTCTGGGGCTACCCGGGTGCCTATTTTCACCCAAAGCAGAGTGTAAAACATCGGGGTTTGAAAGGAAACCGTGAAAGAGGGTTAGGGGAAAAGAAACATCTCTGTCTAGGAGTCATTGGATACCGATTGAATGCTATTGGCGTGGATTTTTCCATCAGGGGCCGACTCCGCCCGCCATGAAAATAAAAAACAATTTTAAGGAACCAAATGAATGAAAGAAAACCGGAATTTCCGAGGTTTTGTAGGCGAAACATATGGGCAATACCTGGTAGGTCCCGTTTAAGGGACCGTCTGGGTGGGTACCACCGCAGGCCCTTTTGCCGCAAGAGTAGTGGGGCCAGTTCCGGTTTGAAGGGCACCGAGCCAGCGTTTTACTGGGAAAACAAGACTTAACACCCTTTGTCTTTTGGGCGCGTCGGCGATACCACTGGTATTGGTCCTGGGGGGCGGTGACCACTTTCCATCAGGTGGCCGACCTCTCTGCGCGATGCAAAAAAAAAAAAAAAAAAAAAAAAAATGTTTTAAAAACAAATGGATTTTGTTTCAAGATAAATTCATTAAGAACGGGTGTTAAAGTAAAAATATGCTAAAGTTTACTTTCTTTAATAAAGTTTCGTTTAATTTTGGTGAAATTTTTTATGTTTGTAATTCAAAAATAATTAATAGAATTTGAAAATTATTTAAACCAGAAAAATGTTAACTTTTAATACAAGATTAATATCTAAAAGTAAAAATTATTATTTATTAATGAGCAAAAACTTAGTGACGCCAATTAACTTTGGAACTTAATGCCACCAGCCTAGGGGGGGGGCCCGGGAAACCGAGGGTCTTGTTAACCTTGGGACCAACAAATCTTCAATTTTGTTTTGGGTTAGGGAATTTGCGCGATCCTTATCGAAAAGTAAGGATCCCCGGGTTGATGGGGATGTAAAAGTCGGTCCACCCCAACCAATTGGCGGGGTGGGATATATAAAACCCTTTAAGGAAAAGGGAGCCCATTCCCAGTGACATCAAAGGCTATGAGTGCCCCAAAAAAAATTTTTCGAATTTCGAATATGATTTAAGTTTTTTTAATATTGGTGATTATCTTTATTCAGGTATTAAACATTTATCGCGTATTAAAACAATTTTCAAAAAACTTATCAATTCGCACTAGACGCCGCAAAGATTAACCAAACCAATTTTTTCATTTTGCTTTCCAAAATTTAACAAAGAATGGCTAAAATCATAAAGAAGGTAAATATCCTTTTAACATTTTATAGAAATAAAATGTTAAAAAGTTGATATTATTTAAACATTTTTAGTAATGTTTTAAATTCTTTAATTTAAATCAACGGTGAAATTATAGTAAAAATATGTCATCTAAAAAAAAAATTAAAAACATATATACGGGCTTTTTACTGTTAAAAATTTTGACAAATCTTCCAAAAAAAATTTTTAATTTAGGGCATTTGTTTTTGAACCCGAAATAAATACTATGTGCTTTGGTGACTCACGTCTGTAAACTAAAACATAAGTTTAATGGTAAACATGTCTTTACAATCAAAAGAAAATATTTTTATTATAATCATTAATCTTTTTTATAAAAAATTGGTCACGACGTTTGTCCGCGAGGACCTCCAAATCCAACTTTTAAAGATAGAATAGTTTAATCTTAATTTATAATGCAAATTGTTTTATGACAATTTTTTTCTATTTTATTTGATGAAAAATGTTAGCTAAAAAGATTTGAATTATATCATTGATTGGTTGGCCAAATTATGCGTTTTAAAAGAAATTTAATTTTTCTTGATAATCGGGAAAAAAAAGTAATTCCAAAAATTTATTCATTTTGGTTAGTTCATTTATAATTTTTCATCTATAGTTAAAAACAAAATGCACTAAACCGTTATTTTATACCCCATCAAATAAAAAAATAATAATAAAAAAGGTCCAAAGTCGGCAAACAAATAGAATGAAAAAAGTAATTATTTTTAAAAAATTTAAAAGGTTAGGACCAATAAAATTTTTTTTTTAACAATAAACAATTAATAGTTTTGGGCCCTTATTTCAAATATTTTTAGTTGGAGAATAAATCATTTTGCTTTGTTTTTTAACAAACACGAAACCCCTAAAAAAGTTTTGGTGGGTGGTTTTCCAAAAAAACATTTTTGAAAAGCAAAATTAAAAAAAATAATTTTTAAACGAACCCTTTTTTGTATAGGTTTAAACTATTATCAGGTGGTCCCCTGTCCCCGGGCCTCGGGGAACGGGGCATTTTCCAAAACCTCGGTCCCTTTGAAGGCACCATGAAACTATTTATGGGAAAAAGGGCAAACCCATGTTCAGGGTACAGCCTCGGCATACCCTGGTTTGTAATTTTATGGGTTTTTACCCTTCCCATCCCAGGTGGCCCACTGCTTTCGCCTGCCCCATGAAAAAAAAAAAAACAGAAGTTTTAATAATCGCCCCCCGTCCCCTTTAATCCCCTTAATCGTTTTATACCCGTTACTTTTTTTGACCCAGTGCGTGAATATGGTTCACTGTTTTCAAGCTTTTCCTCGACAAATTCCGCGTTTACAAGAAATTTATTTTTTCAAGGGGAAAAATCAAATCCGCCCAGAACTTTCAGGCCTAAGTTTAAATTCCCAGTCAAAAAATTAAAAACAACCCCGCCACCGCGGTCCCGACCGCACGGTCCGCCCCGCCAAAAGCCACGCAGTTATCACGTCCGCCGCCGTGAAATCGTTCGGCCCCCACCGTTTTAGAGGCACCGCCCCAGAGCCTTTGCCACCGCACCCCACCCGGTTGTTTAGCCTTCCTGCGGGCGCGACAGGTGGTTTTGAAACCGGCCGAAACCAACGGGTCAAGGGCCCTTTCAAACCCAAACGTTTTTAGTTAAAACTTTTTTGGGAAAAGTTGTTTTTCAACTTTATAAGGCCACTGAACTTTAAACCGCCCCTGGCCCAAAAAAGCCGAACCCCCCGCCGAATCCCAGGCGGTAAGGAGGAACGCCCAATGCCCCTCACAGAAAAAATGTCGGGGCCGGGGCTCATGTTTGGGTTTCGATACAAAGGAAGGAAATCGGCGTTTTCAGGACATTCCGAGGCACCCCTTTCATACCGGGCCCCGCCGGGCCTACCCCAAGCCCCGGCCGTCCAGACCATTCCTGGGAGATGGGGAAAAATTTTTCGAGCCCGACGGATCAACCTAGGCATCCAAAACCCCCCCGGAGCGAAAAAGTAAACCCGAGGGGAAGGTCCGCACCCTCACCGCACCCGTTACCCGTCAGGGGAAAACAATCCCCACCACCCCCGGGTTCCCAAAATCCCCCCCGTTAGGGCCCCCGGCCCCTCGCCCCGCCCCGGTCCCGCCCCTGCCGCACCCTGAAACCCCCCGCCCTTAATCCGCAAAGGAAAATGGGAATTGGTTTGGCCCAAAACAGATTAAATTTCCCGAAATCAGGACAAATTACAGTTACCTCCGTTTTAAGTTGGCCATTCCCCTTTGGGAAACCCAGAACCCCCACGCGCCCCCAGAGGCGTATTGGACAGGCAAAGGGCTCTAAAATTCTGGAATAACTTTAAATTAAAGAACAAATTAGGCCAAAGGGGTCCCCTAAAACCCAGATCAAAACGCCCTTAGGTAGGGAAACCCTGAGCGCACCAAGGAAGGTAACCATTCACTCGAAAACTGGTGGGGGTCCCGTTTCCGAGCCCCAAATTAAACCGTTTTGCCGGGCGGTGACCTGCCAAGTTTGGAAATTGAATGCCCCTGCCCAGTCAAAGCCCAGGGAAAACTCATCCCTTTTAACCCAAGGACAAGTCCTCCTTTAACCCCTCCCCTTTGGGAACCCAGAAAGGGCCCATCCCTGTAACCAAAAGCAAAAAATCAGGAAGCCTCTTGGGACCCGCCAACCCAAAACAACCGGGTTTGTTTTTTTTTTAAAGGGTTTAAAGGGGGGAATTTAAAAGGGGCCCCTTTAACCTTTAAAAAAAAACTTTAAAATCCCCGTTTTTTTAAAATTTGAAAAATTTTTTTTTAATTCCCCAAACCAATTTAAAAAACTTTTTTTTAAATTTATTTAAAAAAAGGTTAAATTTAAATTTTATAAAAATAAAAATTTAAATTTTTTAAAATAAACCTAAAATATTTAAAAAGTTTTATTTAAATTTTTTTATTAATAAAAAACCCAGCGCCGGAGCCGACTCCGAGCGCACAGCGGCCCGCCGTGCCTCAAAGAGCCAGCATGCTAGCCAGCAATGGCAGCACTGGCAATAACGCCGCGTCATTCTTAAAATCTCTAGATATGTTTAATCTAGATGAGTTCAACCAGGCAGCAGATGATTTCGCCGCGCCGCCGGCGACACAATGGCTAGGTTTTCCTTCTTGTGAAATACAAGAATTTAATTACTGCCCTTAAGGCTTAGGTAGCGACACCCTAGTAGTAGCCAGACACACCCTACACTTAGAATGTGGACAAACACACACACTCATGACATCGGCCCCACTCGGTGAGGTCGGTCCTACACACCCTTTGCTATATGACACTGTAGCTTAACACCAAATTAGATAGGAGGAGGATTGCTGGACTTTCCTGCGGCACTTCTTCTCACAACGCCAACGCTTTAAGAAGTGGTAGTAATGTTTATATAGAGCTCTTCTAGCTATAAAAACTATCCTCAAGAAAGCGTCTGAATCTAGCCGAGGCGTCGGCGCACCTGGGCAGCCCTCGATTCAGCATGCTAACGGCACCAAAAAGTGACGGCCAAGCCTAGGCTCCCTTCTGGGGCCCTTGGTGAAGTTAAGTCACTTATGGGAGACGCGCCTGTGGCAACGGGCTCCCCAAACCCGGTTATGTTCTAATATATTTACTCCACAGCGTTATATGAACCTTTGAAGTTGTTCTAGAAGAAATATTAGTAAAACTATCTGAATCTAATAAGTATATTATAATTTGTGGTGACTTTAACATTAATTTATTAGATAATTGCAACACCACACTTAGATTCAGATCATTGTTAAGTTCATATAACCTTTAAAATTTATTTATTGAACCAACAAGAATTACTGAGACTTCTGCAACATGTATAGATAATATATATACTAATTGTCAACCATTAAATAAGTCAATTATTAAAATGTTAACTTCTGACCATTGTGGTCAATTTGCCTCCTTTAAAATAGATAAAATGATATATAACAAAAGTTCGCAAGAAACAAGAATGTTTGTTCCTATGTATAAAAGCGTATTGAGAAGTTCAGAAGTAATATTTTACAAAAGTTAATTATTTACAGTATGATGAAAATCCACATGTACTTTTTAGCGCATTATTCACTTTAATAAGAAAATAATTTAATACTATATTTACTTCTAAAACGGTTAAATCTAAAGGTTTTGCAGTGTTTAGTGAGTGGGCAACAGTCGGAATCCATAAAAGCAGGCGGAGATATAACCATAACAATAACTTTGTTGCACATGTTAGCGCCTATTCTAAAATATTTAAAAAGTGTGTTATCTGGCTAAATGTTTATACTTTAAAAATATAAATTAAAAATTCATCAGATAAAGTGAAAATGACTTGGAATATTATTAATAGTGAAACCGGAAGGGCGCTAGAGCAGCTCTAAAACAACTTTAAATATTGATGACCGTAGAATTGAAGCTGACATACATGTTGCTACTTTTTTCGAGAGATTTTTTTCGGACATTCCGGTTTCCACTACAAAATCACTTTTTGTCTTCTCCAGACGTTGCCGAATCACTTTTAAAAGATAATGTTATTGAATGTACAAATATGTTTCATTTTACTGATGTAGCAAAGATATTACAAATTCATGAGTTAATTGGATATTAAAAAAATCGCAAACCTTTGGGGGATCTATGTTAAGGTGGTAAATTCGATCATTGATGTTATATCACCTCATCTAACAACAATATTCAATGTAAGCATCCAGAAAGGCGAGTTTCCTGACCTAATGCAGCACAGTAGAGTTTTACCGGTTTTAAATCAGGGTGTAATACAGAACATAACAATTTTAGACCTATCTCTATTTTACCTACTTTTTGTAAAATATTTAAAAAACTATTATTAAACCAATTAATGAAACATTTTGACGGTAACTGTCTTATTAATAACAAACAGTACGGTTTCACTAGGGTCGCTCCACGATTGATGCTGGCGTTATGCTCATTAAGAGCATCTTTGAGGCTTGGGAAGCGTCGCAGGATGCCTTAGGCATTTTTTGCGATCTCAAAAAAGCTTTTGATTGCGTACAGCATGAAACTCTGGTCAGGAAATTACGTCACTATGGTGTAAGAAACGCCGCACTCAATCTTCTGTCTTCGTACTTGAGCCACCGAACTCAGAGGGTTGACGTGAATGGTAAAAGATCTCCAGGGGCCCCGGTAAATATGGGTGTCCCACAAGGGTCTATTCTTGGGCCTTTTCTCTTTCTCATCTATATAAATGATTTACCATATGTTATTAATAATAACGAAGAGATAATATTATTTGCTGATGATACTTCCTTAATTTTTAAAGTTAAACGACACACATCAATAAATGACGATGTAAATAATACTCTCTCTAGAGTGGCGCACTGGTTTAGTGTCAATAATTTGCTACTGAACCAGAAGAAGACAAAATGTATTAAATTTATGACTCCAAATGTAAGACCGAGTAAATGTGAAGTGTTTATAGATGAGGAAGAGATAGACGTTGTTGAGTCAACCGTGTTTCTGGGAATAACAATAGATACCAGATTGCAGTGGGGCCCTCATATTAATAGACTGTCGAATAAACTCAGCTCTGCAGTATATGCTGTCAAGAAAATCAGACAATTAACTGACGTGGAGACGGCCCGGTTAGTATACTTTAGCTATTTCCACAGTGTAATGTCTTATGGCATTCTACTGTGGGAAGTGCGGCGGATACTAATACGATCTTTGTCCTCCAAAAACGAGCTATTCGAGCGGTTTATAACCTGGGCCCCCAAGGAATCCCTGAGAAATTGTTCACAGAGATTAAAATACTAACCGTTACTTCTCAATACATTTTCGAAAACCTAATGTATGTGCAAAAAAATAGAAATGATTTTCGTAGACATTGTGATGCACATAACATAAATACTAGAAACAAACATAATTTAATTCTTCCAGCAACTAGACTGCGAAGAATAAGTAAATCTTTTATGGGACAATGTATACGCTTTTTCAACAAAATTCCAGTAAATGTTCAGAATTTAACTGTTAATAAATTTAAAAAGGTAGTAAAGGAACGTTTATGTGTTAAAGGTTATTATGACATAAATGAATTTATAAATGATAACACAGCCTGGTAATGGAATGCTCGCTCCAGGCTTTTTCAAGTATAATATACGTATGATAGTACTGTATGTAGCTCATAAGAAAATTTATATGTATATATTTGATTATTTTAAAGATGACAAAATAGGCCCGCTGAGTTTCTTTTCGCCGGTTCTTCTCAGGTCGGAGGCGTCCGAACTGGTGGTAGTGTCCTTGACAATCAATAAGCGAGTGTTACACTTCTATATTGAATAAAGATATTTGAATTTGAATTTGAATTTGAATTCACAGAGCACGAGATCCATCAAAAAAAAATCAATAAAATTAAGGAAAGCCCATCAATTTAGGATTTCTTCTTAAAAAATAACCGATTCAGGAAATAGTAACGCAGTGCCTATTTTTGCGACAAAGTATTAAACAAGCATTTGGTTTTCACCTCATAAAATTGAAAAGTAGAAAAAAAAAGGTACCGTAATGCTGCTGGAGTAAAGAATATCAAACTTTTTGTTTTGAGATAGTGCCAACTGTATTTTTATATTTTTCTTCTAATAACTTCTCCAAGTTATCATGGGGTGGCTACTAATCCATATAGACTCACCTGAGTAACAGTTTTAACACAGAGTGACTACTATACTTTTTCAACAGTATAACACCTGTTCTTCTCAGGTCTGAGGCATCCTTTTCCGAACCGGTGGTAGTGTGTTTGACAATCAATAAGCAAGTGTAAAGTTCTATATGGAATAAAGATATTTTAATTTGAATTTGAATTTTATACAGTGTTCTTCGTACTGTAAGTCTTTTCACCCCACCTGATATTTTTGAAACATAGACAAGTAAAGTTTTATGAATAGATCTTTTAATCTTGAAATTTAATTTAGTGATATTGTTACACTTTATGCTATCTTTACAACCTACACATGATATTTTGAAGACATAGACTCCAATTAAGTTTGAGGAGATTTTTCAATGATTTTTTAAAGTAGTGATATTTTCTTACTCTTATGTCTTCTAATCATACTACAAACATATGTATAGCGATCTAACTCAATTAGTCGTATAGATTTACAAGATTTTGCTAGAATCGCAATTGTCTCTTGACCTTTGATTTTCTTAACTATAGAGCAACAATACAATGTACCGTACATATAAATTAGTTATTAATTAAATTATTCAGAATAATGTCTCATTTTTTCATAAAGAGTAAACTATAGAGAAAATTACAATGAGTCTAAATAAGTTTTAGCAAATTTAAAGAAGCAAAAAAAAATTGTTTACAATTGTTGTTTTATATATTTGTATTGGTATGTAAATTGTGTTTTATATTTGTATAATAATTCGTATTAACGCATTTTAATAAAAACGACAAAATTGTTATTTCACGTTAATACTTTTAAAATTGTGATTTTTTAATATTTTGTTATGTAATAAAAGTTACTAAGATCATCTTTGTTAGTTATTTTAGAAAACCAACACCTTTAAATTTACTCTCATAGAAATCATCCATCGATACAAGCATATCGTTAGGAACTGAACTAATAATAAATATGATTTTATTCCTCATCCAAAAAGAATATGAAGCAGTATTAAATGAAAACTTTTTGTATCTTAGTAATTCATTTTTATTATTTTTATATATATACCTTGAATTTGACTACTAAACTACTATCGACGTAAGTACTTTCATAGATGAATGTTTACGTTTCTATAATCTCCGAGAAAATGTCTGTACAAATATTCTGGAGTACAAAATGCACAGGCATATAGCTAACAGTAGAATGTGAACAATATATCTCGTAATTGAATGTCGTGCGGGCGTATTTCAATTGAACAATTTTGATAATTAATGACGATAGGTCACGTTAGGGAGGTTAGCAAACCGGCTTTTGCAATTATACTCGTATATTTTTTCGTTCATATTGAAATGAAATTGTATTGAAATGGGCTTCGTATATTTTTAAACTACTTTCGTCCGCGGCATTATCTGCTTGAATTGTATAATAAGACAAGATACGCAGTCAGCTTACATTCACTTACAATGAGAGAAAATTTAAAAAAAAATATATAACCGACACCCGAAATGTATTTTACGCAATACAAACGGGTAACAACGTCTCAATGTGTTTGAAACTACCTACCGATTTCGACTACCATTTTAAATAATTTAAATATGGCTTTTAGGGTATTTATTTCACCAAAATGTGACTGACAATGAAAATGTGTACGACACGTTTTTTGGACATAGAATGATTTTTTTTCAAATTGATAACGTTTTTGTGAAGTTACACTTAATTGCCCTAAAGGAACTTTTAAATAAGCCTCTTTGCAATTTAAAATGGTAATAGTGGGTTATTCTTAACAATTTAAGTAGTACATTTATTTCCAATATATTTTAAGTCTATCTCTTGAGGTTGAGCCAGCGTTTGCAATATACCTACAATTTTAAAAAAAATTATAAGAATCGGAGCACTAGCAGCGGAGTAATGAGGCAACATATATAAAAAAATTAGATATACGCTCCAAATTAAGTACCCCCCTATCTTAGGAAGCCTTATTACGAATAAAATAACATAATTTCTCTAATTCTGAAAGAAACAGTCTCACTATTTGCATCAGTAATATAAGCAAAGCTATAAATCATAAGTAGAATCTAAATAATTAATACTTTTTTTCCATTTAGATTCTAATTATGATTGCAAACAACGCTTAAAGTTTTTATGAAAAATTTCATTTAAGGTACCTCGTAGATAATATTTTTGACAAATTGAATTAGGAGAGTATAGCTATATTGTTGTACGCAACCAATAAACAGGCGTAAATGAAACGTAAACAAACGATTTCTACTAAATGCTATTTGTTTTCCTGGATTTGAGTTTGCTTGCGAGCTACGTTTAATTTGCCTTGTATTCGAATGAGCCGTTAACAAAATAGTGCTTTCTTTGCTTGGCATTTATTGAACGATATCAAAGTACGTTCAAAATAATGCAAACAAAAGCTCTATTTCATAATTTAACTGTAATTAAAAGTCAATATATTTATTAATTTAAACCGACAAGTTTTAACGCCCGTTTGCTCTAAAAATTCACAGTTTTCGTTGAATACTTACCTAAAAATAAAAACTAAGAAAACGAAAACTAAAAAAAGGGGAAAATAATTAATCATCATTATTATCATCATCAGCCTGTGTCAGCCCACTGCTGGACATAGGCCTCCGCTAATGCACGCCACCGCTTCCGGCAATTCTCATCCACCCCACACCGGCCACTTTGCGAATGTCGTCACTCCATCTTGCCGCAGGGCTGGGCCGCAGGAGCCTCGGTCTCCACTCCAGAACTATCCGACTCCAGTGGTCGTCAGTTCTGCGGCTTATAGGACCGGCCCACTGCCACTAAAAAAAATACATAAAATTAATAATAAACATAATTTACAAAAAAAACCTAAAACAGAGAGCTAGGGCGTTGGGCCTAAAACTAATTTCATACATCTTATCACATACATACATCATCAGCCTGTGTTAGTCCTCTGCTGGTCATAAGCCCCCCCTAATACACTCCTATCCATTAGGGGGTTTTTGGACCGTATCCACGCTGGTCCAATGCGGGTTGGTGGGTGACCTTAAACCAGTTTTCATTAAGATTTCATTGTGTTGTATATTGTGTTATATTTATTAGATTGATTTTTATGTAAAATTTAACTGAGAGAGGGTGTTAATCTGTATTAATTAATAGTCATGGTTTATTTTTACTTAGTACTTTGATTTCGATACGTGGTTTTAGATTTTGTGCAGGAGCAATCAGACCTTCATAAGAGCACTTCTCTCCGTGACGAACACCAGAGTTAAAGGGCAGGGTATTAGGACCAGGCAATTCCTCCAGTCTACGTGATGTCTGCTTTCTGCACGAGTGAGTATGAATAACAATAACACCGAACCATGTTTAGTGCTAGAAGTCTCAACACAAGATGTTAGTTCAGACGCTACGTGTGAGGATGATAATGAAGACGTTGCTAACCACTGGAATTGATACGCCCACTCAATGCATATCACGTTTTGAAAATTAATTACTTAGTCCCTGTTCGTATTAATTACCAAATAGAAATACGAGATATGCAAAACTACAATCACCGGTCTGCAAATTGATGGCCTGTACCAATAGGCTAGCAAAATGGTAGCAACTCAAAGTTCTTCTTGGATTCTCTACAAATCTTACTATGAATCAGTAAAATTTTATCGTTTCAAAACTCTGTCACAAGGTGAAAAGTTAACAGTGAATAAAAAGAGAAACGGATTTTTTATACTTAACATAAATAGCAAAATTTTTATTTTAAGGAAAAATATTTATGAAACAAATCTAAAACAATGATATTGCTTAATATTTTGAAAAGCTCGTCATTATTCAAACATTGTGATATCCTTTGGCATGAAATCGCTTCATTTGCATTTACAAACAAGACTGAATAATAAAGTAAGGAATGACTTAGCCAATTTATTTCTAACATATTAATGCTTTTGCTGTTTTCATCATTAATACAAAATACCATACAAACAATTGCATTGATTTTAGCATCATTTTTGTTATCCATTGTAATATTATAAATGCTAAAGCAACTTTGTATGACTGTCTGTCCGTCTTTAACGTTTAAACCATGAACATAAACTGATTTTGATGAAATTTTATGGAAACTTAGAATACATTGATTATTTAATTTTGATAAACGTCGTTTAAAGGGTTGAAATAGGTGATAAAAGTTTAAATGGAAATCGTCTCTTTTGAACATAAGTCAATGAGATTGTGTTTCTAGGTACTTGCAACGTGTTATTAATGGTGATTTCTGTAATGAGCAAATTTTGTAATATCAAACTGTACGGGAATAAACTAAGTGTTGCAATGGAGACCAAATTTTAAAATTTCCTAGAAAGTCAATATGGTAATAGTTCATCGTGAAGCAAAAGCCATAAAACTTTACACATACAGAAACAACTTATTTATATAGTTTATTTCAATACACCTCGCAAACATTTCTCCTATTTAACGCGGGCGAAGACGCGGGTACACCTAATATATCAATAACTATAGTTTGATTGAGCTTTCTTATATTACTACAGCTTTCTCTATTGTATTTTACCTTGAAGTGCCTATTTCAAAATTTTAATAAGAAAATACATAATATCTGTATTGATGTGTGTATTAAATGTAATTATAGTTGATATCATAAGAATATTTCATTCTCTACAAATAAGGAATATTTAAGAAATCAAAGTGGACGGATAGGGGCTGATAATGATGATGATGATGAAATGAGTACACTGTGGGAAGTAACCGGTACATATATTTTTTTAAATTTTATGTCTGTCAAATAAAAAAAAATACATACATCACCCTGTGATAGTCCACTGCTGGACATAGGCCTCTCCTAATACACCCCTATCCATTAGGGGGTTTTGGATCGTATCCCACGCTATCAGATGAGGGTTGGTGGTTGGACCGACTTCTCACATGCTTATCCAACGCATGGATCATCTTACTTTTCAGACAATAGGGTTTTTTTGCCGTTGGAAAAATTCTTACGCTTACGGATTCGCCGCCGAAGTGAGAGGGCGCAAGATGGAGCGGCCGATATATCCACTAAAACCGGGGCCGCGGGCGCTGACGACAGTCGCGACGTGGCCGCTCCTCTCAGGCCTCTTCTCCGGGTGTGTTGGGACACCTGGACCGTCGCTTTAGGTGCCGTGCCAGAACAAACAGCACGGCACTCCTCTTGAGTCCTTCTCTGGGCGGCGGGCACCCTCTTGCCGGCTGCCCAGGGGCTCAGTGTAAGGGGAGAAGGTTGCGCGTGTACGTCCCTCTTCGGCGCCCTGGCCTTCTTTTACGGATAGCCAGGGCGCTGTAGGCCTCCCTTTCTCTTTTCGCGGCTTCCTTCCGGGCCATCACGTCCTCGCAAAAAGCAAGGACGGCGCCCCACGACCTTTCGCTCTCTAATATCCTGCGCACAACGGCAGGAAGCGAAAGGTCGTGCCCCACGACACTACGCAGCTGTCGGCGTTGCTTAACCCAGGCTAGGCACTCCTCCAGCGTGTGCTCTTCCGCACATACGCCACAGTGGTGGCACTTTTCAGAAGGCTCCCTACCGACCACGCGGCACAGGTACCTACCAAAACAGCCGTGTCCCAAGAGAACCTGCGTCGCGCGGAATGTTAGGAAGCCATGTCCTTTCTAGCCACCACTTTAAAACGGGACGTATAGCCTCAACTGTTCGATGACCGGCGCTGGGGTGCTTCAGCCGCAGCTCCCAATCCTGGATTGCGAGGGAGCGCAATTCGTCTCAGAAATTGGGTGAATTGCCCTAACTAACTAGGAAACAACAATAAAAATTTGTTGAGTCCCCGCAGGAATCAAACCCAAGACCTCCGGTTTCTAAAGCACACGCCACTAGGCTACGGAGGCAGTTAAAAAAATATATAATTTTTAGTAATTAAAAGATTAAAAAGAAAATATATTCAACTCAAATAAATAACTAAATAAATGGTTGGTATGACAGCTAAATGACAAAATTTTAATAGGTTGAAATAACGTGTTTCTATAGCATTTATTATATCTAAACGATATATATATATATTAAACCTGTTTATAGATCTCTTCACACTAATTTCTAATTCAATGTTAACTTTGCAAATTTTTTTTGTCCGGAAATTAATACGTATTAACGGCATATTTATTTTACGGAATAATTTTGAAGGATCATTTCTAAACATACGTCTTCTTAACATTCGCTCCATTGCCTTTAGGCAAAGAGGCGTACATTTTGTAGCGTCAGCGCTCAGTCAAAAGCAGTGCATAATTAAGAGGCGAAAATATGCATGTACGTTACCCTTCTCCTTTTGAAGGTTGAATTTTGCTCGGCAACATTTACTTAAATTTTATAAAGAAAGATCTAAATTAATTGCTTCAATGCTGAGACAATTACTGGTAGTTATTGATCAATAGTGAACGTCATTATTAAATGATAATGTAGTATAAACTTATTTTAATTAAATAATCATGGGCATGCAAAAAGTCGATCCCACTACCCACCAACCCACATTAGACCAGTGTAGTGGGATACGGTCTAAAAACCCCCTAATGGAGAAGTCGTGTGCATTATGGGAAGCCTATGTCCAGCCCTAACCTATTACTAACACAGGCTGATTATGATAAATTAATAAAACCAATTTTGACAGGTACTCTTCTGATGTACAATATAGGAGACAGCAGGTGGTCTCACAACTTTGGCTTAATTCTCACAATAACTCCTACTCAGAAGCGGATTTTGGACCTTTTTGTCACGCAGCTCGATATTTTGTCTGCTGTTCTGATAAAATGCAATTAAAATAATTAATTTTACTTTATTTGAGGTATTTCTGCAATGAAAACATGTCAGTGCAATTTGATATTTTATATTGTTTATAGTTATAATAATGTTCTTGCTTTTGCATCATTGAATGTCAACAGTATCTTTTATAAATCTTATCTTAAACTCTGCCCTAATACTGTGTTATAAAGAATATTAATTTAGAAAAATATAAATTAATTTCTTTTTAAATTTAAGCTACTTAAATTTAAAGAGAACAGCGACACAATAAAAAATAACAAAGAAGAAAATATAATGTTTCATACGTAAACGAAAATGCCCACGTGCGACATACGCACGAGTGCTGACGTTGGAATTGTACACGAAACAAAGAAATTAGAAAACAAGTAACGTGCCATATATACTAACGAAAACGATCTCAAATTGTTTTTTTTACTTTGTATACGCAAATTTCATTAGTTACTGAAAAGTTTAAATAAAAGACGATTGTAAACTATAAGTGCAAATTTGTTAAAAGCAAAGGAAATTTTAGGTCTTTTTCTCCTTTCAACTGTTTCGTTTCCGGTTACAATACAGCTTTAATATCGCAAACTTGTCAGGTTTGTTTTTAAGCATTAAATGATTTTTCTTAATTGTTTCTAAAGTGTTTTATTTCTTAAGTCTTGACAGTACATTCTTAAGCCTTTTACAGTAACCTACTGTTTGCAACTTATCAATTCTAAATTCTGTACTCTGGGTAAATAAGATGACCGTCACTAATTACATTTAAAAATAAATCCCTTAAATCAGTTTTATTTAACTGTAGTAATGTTTGTTTTCAAGTTTTATCTATTCTACAGTCGGCTATATTTTTTTATTTCAAATGTATCTATAAGTTTCTTTCTTGGTATATATATCCCATCCCTGTCAGTACTATTATATCTGAATTATAAACATTCGTGATGGTTATTAATTAACTCATTTAAATTACATGACTTTTTGATTGTTTTCCTTGGCATAAAAAAAAGGACTGATAAAATACAAAGAAAAATAAAAAATTTTAGCCAATCGTGACTTTAAAAACGTTAAAAAAAATCTTAAAAATCGTGGTACTTATAAGTAGTGCTGATATAGAAGGCTAACCAGTGAAGAAGTCTCTAGAAAGACGAGCGACCTAATTTCTGTGCTGAATAGATAAGCCAACATTTAAGCGGCATTATATTTGCCAGATTAACACCAACCTATTTAATACGTAAAGTACAATTTACAAATAAAGTTTTGCTATACGGAATGGTTGTTAATATGTTTAAAATGCGTTTAAAATAGATACAGAACAAATATTAATTAAAAGGATAAATATTAATTTATTATTGCTTTTTTCTTATTCCATCCATTGTTGTAAACGCGAGCAAAACTAGTTTTAAAACTGTTAAATTGAAACATTTAATAATAATGAAATGTAGAACATTGTTCTACCGTAGTCTATATCTGATAGTTAATTCTGCTTTTGGAATACAATCGCACAAGGTAATGATTTACACTAAAACTTTGTTTTAACTTTCCACATATTAGTTTTGTCTGCTTGGAATTGTTATAAATGGTTTACTGGTAGCGAATAGCAATGTAACAATTTTACAAATATATACGCCTTGAATGGTAGTCATATTTAAGTCTTGATAGAGTCCAATAAAACCGTTTAACAAAATTTTTATTTTTAATATTTATACAACATATTAAAAGAATACAGACTCATTATGACTAGTTTAAAATTAAAATATCGCTATTACCTGTTCTCTGAGTTATATCGATTTAACTGACTTCTAAAAATTCCAAAGTCAGAGCACTTACACAAACAATAGATTAACTTACATAGATATTCTTTGGAAATGTTATGGTTACGGCAGCTGATACTGTCATTAAAATAATATTGCAGATGATTTGTCAGTCCATAAAATATTTTGTAACATTCTTTAATAATATTTAATGCAAAATATTTCAACATTATGACTTTTTACATAAAAACATATTGTATTTCTCAGGTGCTTAGAATGTTCTTGATTGATTCTATATAAATGATACTAGTCATGAGTAAAACATACATGATTTTTAGTAAATATTAAGACTTATAAATGTTATAACTGATTCTATTACAAAACATGGTTCTTGATGTTTTCTGAGTCTAATATTTTGACTTTTCATATTGAATAATATTAAATACTTTTAATTAAGAAAACATATATTGTTAGGTTTACTTGTCTCGATGATTAATAATTAAAATGTAAAAGTCTAACTGATTTTAAAAATTAAAGTCTAATATATACATTATTGATTCAGTAAACCAAAATGTTCTTTAATGTTTTCCGTCCTTTTTGACTTTTACATAAAATTAATAACATCTTAGTGTAAAACAAATGTTATAAGGTCACTCTGTAAAATAATAACCAATTAAAAATCGAACAATGAAAGTAAAGTATATACATTATTTTCAGTAAATCAAAATTGCTGACTTAGTTCCGTCATCATGGATGCTGAAAAAGAAACAAATCAGGAAAGTCGGAATAAATAGTATTTAAATAAACGCT
The DNA here is from genome assembly GCA_029286875.1 of Lamproptera curius. Classification (NCBI taxonomy): domain Eukaryota; kingdom Metazoa; phylum Arthropoda; class Insecta; order Lepidoptera; family Papilionidae; genus Lamproptera; species Lamproptera curius. Next base: position 99,027 of record JAGSMT010000763.1, on the reverse strand, counting down.
AAGAATCGTAAGTTAGTGAAGATTTGATAGCAATTTAATGTTAATGATAATAAAACTGAATCTATTGCAAAATATAGGACTTCTTATTTAATACACGAAAAAACAGTTACAATGCAATGTTTTATCATTTTACAGGCAGTTAACAATAAATGTATACATGATAATATAACAAATTATTGCAAAATTATTATGATCGTACTTTATAAAGAAAAAGTATATGTCATGTTATCATTTCTAGACTACAATATTAATTAAATAACCTATGACAGTTTAGATGAAGAATTTGTTCATTCTATAATAAACATATAAGAATCTTGTAATTATTATTTTTTTCGTATTATATTTGTGAGAGCCTCAAAATTGCTGTAACAAAAATTATGAATATAAACTATACGATTTATACAACTTTAATGTAGTCAGATTAGACAATAACATTACCTATTCACGCTCATTAATTAAAAGAGTCCGACCGAAACTGTTTTTCCGGCTCGAAACCGAAACCGAAACCGAAAGTTCGGCGTGGCTTCAGTTTCGGCCGAAACCGAAACCGAAACCGAAACTCACGTGATCAAGTATAAAAATTCTTAAAATACTAAAATATGGAGCTTTTATGCCTATTATTTTGCTTTATTTTAGTCATGGAATGGAGACAGTATATTAAACGTGTGGTAATCGTTTATTTCAGTTGCTAATAATATTTTTATGTAACAAAATATTAAAAATATATTAATTTCTTTTCAAATAAATTTCTTATAGCAATATGAGTTTTTAATAAATAAATTAATAATTGTGACTGTTGCATTAAAGAGTTAGTATTGTTATTTTGAAATCTTACTAATTAATACTTTGGTTTGTATTTGTAGTTCCGAGGGAGATCAAAAAGTAAAAATGAGATGGAATATAATGACTATAATAGGTTAATTATTTATTTTTCTACATAATCTCCGAGTCCACCTACACACCAAGTCCAGCGTTCCAAGTTTCCAATGCTTCAATTCCTTAAAAAAAAGTATTGTCTTGGTCCTGCAAAAAGGTCACCACGGCATCGTTTACTTGTTATATATAGTTTTAACACATGTTTCCTCTTAAGTATCTATCTATCTATCTATTTGGAGAGAATAAGAAAAATAGCTAGGCGCCAGATCTGGTGAAGAGGGGGATGCTCAACCAATTGTACGCTAGCATGCTGAACGGTGGCCATCGCTGATGCCAACCTATGTGCCGGTACGTTGTCAAGATGAAACAGCTCGCCCGTTCCAAGTTTGCCTCTTTTTTATCATTGACGGCATTTCTCAACCTCGGTATTAAAGCTGATACCTGGAGCATGGAACCATCATTACAGATGATACATAATCTGTAATGATGGTTCCATGCTCCAGGTAATCAAACAACAATATCACTTCTGAGTCCCAAAATATTATAAGAGGCCATACCCCGGCCAGGCCATATACCACGGCCACGGCATGAAAATCCTTCGGGATAAACCCGTGTTTCGTCCACTACCACGAAACTAGATTTAAAGTTTTTACAATCTTCTTAAAACTTGTCCAACGATATCTTCGATGTGATTTTGTTTCTGATTCTCGGCACCCATCTTGCGGAGACTTTTCTCATATAAAAAAATTGTGTCAATATGCGTTGAGTACCTACCTCTATATGAAATGCTCGTTTCTTGGATTAGGTATCAGATGGTAATTCTTTAATCGCTAAAAACAGTTTTTTTCGAATATGGCAGCATATTCTTATTGTTTCTTGTTGATTACTGGCTTCGATGGACGTCTGCAACCATGTTCGTCTTCCGTGTACGTTCTCCCTACTCGAAATTAAGAAGCCCACTTTGCGGCAATTGATTATGACAGAGCAGTCTCTTCTCATGTTGCCTTTGAGCCGCAATAAATCTCTTGCGTTGTTAACTTTTTATAACAGTGGCTTTTAATGACAAGGTCGCACTTTGGTTTTCTCTTTGTTCGAGAATATTTCGCCACACATAGCAAACAAATGACTACATTCAGAAAAAAAGTAAAGAGACTAGAAGATTTTTTTATTAACACAACAAATATCTCAGCTACACTTTCCAGTATTATTTGTATTTATTTTTTGGTATTTAGCGTAACATAATTTAATTCTTCAAGCAACTAAACTGCAAAGAATAAGTAAGTCTTTTATGGGACAATGTATACGTTTTTACAACAAAATCCCAGTAAACGTTCAGAATTTAACTCTTAATAAATTTAATAAGGTAGTCAAGGAACGTTTATGAGTTAAAGGTTATTACGATATTAATATTTTTAAATGATTACACAGCCTGGTAATGGAATGCTCGCTCCAGGTCTTGTTTCAAAATTGCATAATATGTAATGCCGAATTATCAAATTAATTGTTATTTTTAAAAGATGACATAAAAAATAGCCCGCTGAGTTTCTTTCGCCGGTTCTTCTCAGGATTGAGGCGTCCTTTTCTGAACCGGTGGTAGTGTGTTTGACAATCAATAAGCAAGTGTAAACTTCAATATTAAATAAAGATATTTGAGTTTGAATTTGAATTTGAAAAAAATTTTTGATCTAACTGCTATTTGTTCCCTCCTAAATTTCTTTTGTCAAACTTGGAATGTTTGTCTGAACTAAAATCGACTGATCTGAGCTCGATTGTAGCAATGATACATTTAACTTTCGCTACTATTTTGAAATTGAAAACACTTCTAAAACCAGTTTCGGTTTCGGCAAAAGTTTCGGCCAAATTTGGCCGAAACCGAAACTGCGGCCGAAACTTGATTTTTGGCCGAAACTCGGCCGAAACCGAAACCGAAACCGAAAGTTCGGTCGGACACTATTAATTAACCAATCATATTTTATCATGTTCAAATATTAGTCTAGAGTTATTTACATTTGTTGTTTTAATTGTTGTAATCGACGAATCTAACTTAACATTTTAACTACCCTACACTTTCTCTCTGTCTCTCTTTCACTTAAGCAGGCTAACTGCGCACGAGTAAGAGAGATGCGTGCCTCAAACTTTCTCTTATGGTTGCTTATTAACTTTCTCTTATAGTTGCGTTACGTGAGAGGCTCTGTGACACAGATTCTGAGAGTATCTCCCTATCTTAAACCAATTTATAAAACGTTGATACGTCAAAATTTTGCAAAGTCATGTGTAATTAAATATGGTAATATCGTTATTTCAGCGTTGGTATTACATAACTTTTATGCTAGAGTTATAAGAAGCAGAATTTTAAACTTTTATTTTTGCTTGAACTGGAGGGTTCTGATATTGACATTTTTTTAATTCCATTTACGTTTAAAGTTTACTTTTTGAGTTAATCAGTATATAATATTAGTATATTATTTTATTATAGTATAATCCCTTAAATAAAGGGAATAAATGTAATAAAGACTAGTATTTTTACGAATCATAAGAATTGTTTCAAATTCTTTGAATAATTAAAAATAAATTTAAAGGTGCTTAAGAATTCTAGCATCTTAAATTAATGATTTATTAACGTAGTGAGTTATGTGTATTTAATAAAAAAATTAAAGAAATTTCGGAATATTTTTTATTTACTAAATGTTTTCATTGTAATATCGTGTAAACAGCTTCGTATTCGTTGTGATTAAGTAACTACATAAATAAAATTAGTTAACATTTCAACAATAAGATGCAGTAGTAATATTTTTAGGTCTGTATTACTAAAAATCTATAGCTGGGCCTATAAGCATCGGAAAACCATCAAATAGTTATATTATTAAGAAATGGTTATATTGCATAGGCTAAATTTAAAAAGGCTATAAGAATGATTACCTATAATGTACTTTTATAAACAACAAATGATTTTCAGTTCATTTTCTTCAAATTAAAATCTAATATAGGTATGTGTGTATTAATGAAAGTGGAAAAATTGTCAAAACCTACAGCATCAATAAAAGAAAATTACAAAAAATAATATTATGTAAATGGGACACAATAAGGGTATGGATAAGGGACGCCAATAAATAAAAATACAATTTAGAGCAGTATTATAAATATACCAAGTGAGAATATATTTGCGTTTTAGTAATAAGTATATAAAAACAACTAATTAAACGTATGTCTATGAATCCATGCCGAATAACAAAACAACAAAAGTTAATACTGTATAAAATACAGTACTAACAATTGCTATTGCATTTCTCATAAATGCATAGTATGTCGTAGTATATTAACAATATTTTATTAAAGTTTCAATTATAAAATTCTATGAAAAACATCTTCGATTATTTAATAATAATAGCATCCGTAGACGACCGAAATAAAAATTTGATTGTAAGTAAAATATTTCATATTAAAAAAAAGCTTTTTAAGTCTTCGCAATGTCGAAACCGATGACGGTAATGGCTTTATCGTGTCATCGAATTCATGAATAAACTTTTTATTGTTGTTACCCAATGTTTTTAAAAAAATAATACAATTTAAACAGGCATGAATTTATTTTTAAAAAATATGGTATCTTTAGAGGCATCTGAGATAATTAGGAATTAAAAGAGTTACGTTGGTGAAAATCATAACCTCTTTGCTCTTAAATTTAAGCTAAATTAAAAATTTTATAAAAATAATATTCAACGTGTCCATTTTTCATTAAATCGATATGGCATGATTAGAATCAGTACCTTTTTCTGCCGCTGTACTTTTCATCACGTGGCCCGTCTTCACGACTGCTTTCAATTGAAATATTTTTTTGTTAATAAAGATAGTTTTTAAAAATATGTCTTCATCCTTCAATATCATATACCTTTCAAAACATTTGGCTCATAGAAAACATTTTCGCTACAATGAGTAACAAATTATATTTAAAGTTCTTTTACGTCCTGATACGTAACTTTTATAACTTACTATTATAGCTAAAGTTTGTAGACAACTTAGCAGTTGTCGTCTACAGACAATATCCGTGGAAATATTATTTTATAAGCAGCTTACAAATAGAAAACTATTTGTATTGTAAAAGTTTTACCAAATTTAACTTGTATTCTTGTCTGATCACATGTTAGTGGTTTTTCTCCAGATTTTTCTGATCATATGTATGGTTGTAAGATAAAAAATAAAATTAAAATAAAAGGTAATTTATTAATGATAGATAAGATTTTTTTATCTTGCTATTCATGACCAACCCAAGGTCGGCTGTTAGATAATGCATGAATTATTGAGCCCGCCTGTGCACATCTAATGAGTTTGTGCAAAAGTTTCCATATACGTAGAAAAGTTTAAGTTTTAGAGCAGGTAATATTGTCATACTATGTAAGAAATTTCATTGTATAATGCCATATGGACAATCTAAAAAAAATTAACATTAAAATTAAAATTTTAATAACTCTTTCTAAAAGATGCGTAAATTTGGTTCACGAACCTTTGCATCAGTCAGTATTGCTGTTATTTAGGGCTCCATGAAACTCTTTTATTTGCGTTCAACAAAATGATTCTTAGTTATTATACTTAAAATTAAAAAAATCACATATGGTTTTTTATATTCCCTTATGCTTTTTTCACTTTAAATTTTAAATAGTTGACTCAAAATACAATATAAAATATATTGTATAGCATAACAATCAAGATATAACTGTAATGCTATACACTGTTTAATCCCTCCTTCTCTATCAAATTTCCTTATTTCTTAGAGCATGATTATTTTAATGTCGCTTTTAAATTATACCCTGATCGTAACTTAAACACATAAATACTGAATAAGTATTATATAACTGTTCTCTTTAAAGGCATAAGAACAAGTTACATTAAGAAATTACTAAAACATCGGCTAATATTACGTCTATAATATCATAATATAAATCTTTAAATAATCACACAAAATAATGTTATATCCTAGACGATTGCTATTTAACTTTAAAAGTTGAAGCAAATTTCTATATAAAAGAGTAGCATTAGTGTCGTAAAACAAGGCTGAGTCAATTGTGCCTTTTTTAAAAGCTTTCTTTATAGCTAAGCAACTTATAAAATAGACGTTAGACCTGACAATATGAAGATATTTAAGCATTATGATATGAGCATATATACTTAACGTGTGACGTGTGGACGTGTTTGAAGTCAACTACTGTAGAAAACAGTGAACGTCTATTGATTTATTTAGCGATCTTAAAAATATACAGATTTATTCTGACTTTATGATTGTGTAATTAATCTAAATGTGAAGTATTATTAAGGCTAATATTGTCTTAAAAAGACCCGAAAATATTTTTATTTACAAGCTATTACCCTGATTTGAAACTACTGGTCCAAGATACATAAAATATCTTGAATTATTTTAAACCCTAAAAATAACGCATTTAAATTTTTTTAAAATTGAAAAACATCTAAAAACATTCAATTTCAAAATTTTTCTAATAAAAACGGTCAGAGTTAAGAATCAGCTTTCAAGATTTATTTTTTGTTAGATTTTTTGTATCGAATTTTATGTACAAGAATATTTTGTTCTTTAAATAAAAGTAATATTTATACAACTAGGTTACATGTGCCTAGTGGACTGATTTCTTAAATTAAACAGTTCCATACATGAAATGTTACTTTTTTGAGGATACATAAAATATCTTGGGGAATAAGAGGCAGATACAAATATTATTCTACGAAATATTTTTATCCAATATCCGAGCATCTGCACTTTTAGAGTTGGTTTAACAGTTTTTTCTTACATATATCACACTCAGAATATAAAGCAATTACGTTTTTCGTGTATGGTGGAACTTTATGTGGGCAAGCGTATAAACAACCGTAAACATGTGAAATTTTCATTCCACATGTAATTGGCCATTGTTTTCCATTGCTAGTAATATTTTGTTGAAAATAACAAATAAAAAGAGGTTTATATTATTTTTTGGTACAGATATTGTACATTGAAATGAGCTTTTTTTTCGTGTGGCAACTCCTTAGCATAAGACGTCAATTGTAACCTCTCCCAATTATTTGTATAAAATATAATTAAAATATTAGCTGTTAAGTACTAACTAAAGGTTTATTAGTGTAAAGTGGGTTATTTACCTTGAGTAATATATTAATTGTGAGTCAGGTATTGTTATATACGATATTAAGTTATTGTCGTCCAGCTGTCATTGCGCTGGTAACGACTTTGTATTCAAATTAGAAACAAATTTATTTTCTCCTTTCCCTTTTCTTATTGTTTCGTTTATTTTTATTAATTTATTCATCACGTAACACCAAGGTGCGCCAGGTAGAGGAACAGCTCCATTTGGCGCTTCGGGATTTAAAAGGCGCAAAGAATCAATTTGTGCAATTGTTGAGGGAGAGAGACGATAATGAAAGGAAAACTTTGCAGATTATCAATAAAAATCGCGACTTGAAAAAGGAACTAGCTGAAAAACATAGTAAATACGTACACTTACAAGAAAGTAATGATAATCTGCAAAGTATAGTCGATGGGTTTGATTAGTGCAGGGATGAGTATGAGGAGGCGCTCAGTCTCACCTCTGTGCTGAGAGTGAAACTAAATGAGGCTCATGAAACTATTAAATCTCTGGAAATTAATAGTTTTAATATGAAAGCCTCCAAGACCCAAAGTCAATACACAGAACTGGTTGGGAAAATACCTGACATGCCTTCCTTAGTCACTGCTTATAGTAATAACTTAAGTACAATTGATCTGAATGGTGATAAGTCAGGAACCTCGCACCCAGTTCATAGTAGAAACAAGTTAAGAAAGTTAAGGAAAATCAATATGTTCATTAGAAGAACTAACTAATTTAATACTTTGTAAACGCAAATTAACTAGAAATCTTAAAAAGTGTGAAGTGTATGTGCAGAGAAAATTTTATTAAAATCAAAAATGATATTATGTTATAATCATGCAAAAAAGGCTCACCTGACTCATGAGGCTGATATTGATTCGCTACAGACTGAGATCTCATCATCTAAGTCTTTGGATTTAATAACAAAAAAGTATGAAGCATCTCAATTAGAAATAACGGAACATATATCAGCTGTGAATGACCAGCTCGAATTGGGTAAATAGTTATATTTACCCAATTGTTAAATGATCGCTTCGACTCGTTAACTAAAGCGTGTACATGCGAGTGTCTATGTTATGGTCCAGTCCTGAATATTAATATTAATTCTATACCCACTTCCCAGACTGAAGTGACTCAGGTCAACACTGGACTGGACAATACAGGACATGTCTCTTCCCATGACATAATCAAAATTCATAGCAATAAAATGGGAAGGGATATGGGTTTGTTGCTAAATGACAGGTGTATGGGGGAATTGGTATCAAACCACTGCTTGCCAGGAGCAACTTGCACACAGATCATGAATAAAGTAGTAACTGATATTCATTGCCCCAACACTGTCCTAATTATTCTCATTGGGAGAAGGGGAGATGTATACAGCAACTATTTAAAATTAATTCATACATAACGTTATGGTCTTAATGTAAAGAAAATTATTCTGTTTGCATTTACTTATGAAGTCCTCTGCTTATTTTGAGCAGGGAAATACTGTGACATGTACACGGAATACCTTGGAATATGTTCCAAATAATTTTAATTAAATTTCCGGACAAGAGTGGCTGTCTCTTGTGAATTTAATTGTAATTATACATTGATGATTACTTAATGCGAAAACAATAAATTTACAAGACGAATTACAAAATAAATATAAGATCCATTGTATTAGCCTGGCACATCAAAACATTCAAGGAATAGCCGATAAGGAACTAGAAATTGAACTTTTTTTAAACAATTGTAATATAGATATCATGTGTATTACAGAACACTGGCTATATGATAATCAGATTATATTTTACCTTGGATGTTACCAGGTTGCTAGCCTGTTCAACAGACAAAAAGCTATACGCGGTGGCTCAATAATATTTTTGAAAAATAATTTCAAATATAAAAATCGTACTGAAATAGTTAGCCTCTCAGTTGAGCAGACTATTGAAATAGCCTGTGCAGAGCTTGAGCACTTCATAATTGTATGTGTATACAGAAGGAAAGGATTCATATGACGCACTGTGAGGCAGTGCGTTATTTGAATCTTTTGAAATTATATCGGAACAAATGTTACTAAAACTATCTGAGTCTAATAAAATATAGTAGTCTGTGATTTTAACATAAATTTATTAGATAATACAACCACCACTATTAGATTCAGATCATTGTTAAATTCACATAACTTTTAAACTTATTTCTTGAAGCAACAAGAATTACTGCCTCCTCAGCAACATGTATAGATTATATATTTACAAATTGTATACCTATTAATAAATCCACCATTAATATGTTATCATCTGATCATTGTGGACAATTAGCTTCTTTTGTCTCTGATAATACATCTCACAAAAATATTGTGCACTTAAAATGGTTATTCCTGTGTATAGAAAACGTATTGAGAAGTTTAGAAGTAGTATAATAAATAAAATGAGTTATCTGCATTATGATAGGAAGCCGGATATGTCCGATATATACAGTATACTGTATAGAAAATTATTTAAATTAATAACAACTGAATTTATGAGTATATTTACATCTGAAACAGTCAAATCAAAAAGATCTGCAGCTTTCAGTGAATGCGCAACAGTTGGAATACATAAAAGCAGACAGAGATTTTAAAAACTATATAGTGAAAAGACTCACAAATCACAATCGATCCTTTGTGACATAAAAAAAACATTCAGAAATGTGTGCTGGACAGCGAAGTCACTCTACAAAAAAAAAATTAAAGGTGCATCGGACAAAATAAAAATTACTTGGAAAATAATTACTGGTTAAACAGGAAGGGCTGAAAACAAAAACTTTGAAATTCGGCTAAATAATAGTAAAATAAATTCTGATCAAGATGTTGCATCCATTTTGAATTTTTTTTTTCAGACATTCCTGTCTCTACCACCAAGTCACTTGTTTCTTCTCTAACTGTTGCCGAGTCCTTATTATAAGAAAATATCAATAATTGGTAAGACAATTTCTATTTTAGTAATGAAAACGATAAAGCTATTGTGTCCGCTTTAAAATCTCTAGACATAAAAAATACTGTAGATCTGAGGGGGATCTCGGTTAAGGTGATAAATTCTATTATTGATGTTATCTCACCTTGCCTGGCAGCATTTTTTAATGATTGTAATACATGTGGTAAATTTCCTGACCTTATGAAACATAGTAAAGTTATTCCGGTATTTAAATCAGACAGTACTACAGACCCCAATAACTTTAGACCTAGTTCCATACTGCGTGCGCTCAGTAAAATTTTTGAGAAAATAATTCTTAACCAACTACTAATACATTTTAATTCTCATAATATACTTAATAAAAAACAGTTTGGTTTTACACGGGGTCGTTCTACAACCGATGCTGGTGTCCATCTTGTTAAAACTATATTTGAGGCATGGGAAGGGTCACATAATGCTTTAGGTGTCTTCTGTGACTTAACCAAAGCATTTGACTGTGTACTGAATGATACTTTGGTCAAGAAATTAGCCCACTACGGTATCAAAATGCCGCACTCGACCTTCTGACTTCGTACTTGAGCCATCGAACTCAGAGAGTTGACGTGAACGGCAAGAGATTTCCCGGGGCACAGGTAGGTATGGGGGTCCCACAGGGATCTATTTTGGAGCATTTTCTCTTTCTAGTCTATATTAATGACTTAACACCAGGTAGAGAAGAATAACGAGATTGTATTATTTGCTGATGACACTTCTTTAATATTTATAATAAAACGACGTAACTTGCAATATGATGATGTAAATAATACCATCTCAAAAGTAAAATACTGGTTTAGCGCAAGAAAAATTATGTTAAACAAAAATAAAATGAAATGTATAAGGTTTATGACTCCTAATATTCCTCAAGCTGGGTGTGACGTGGTCGTAGATGGAGAAGCACTAGACCACGTAGATTCCACTGTGTTTCTCGGCATCACAATAAATTCTAAACTGCAATGGGGCCCTCATATTAATAGACTGGCGAGTAAACTTAGCTCAGCGGCTTATGCAGTAAAAAACTAGACAACTAAGCAATGTTGAGACAGCCCATTTATTTTAGTTATTTTTACAGTATAATGTCTTACGGCATTCTGCTGTGGGGAAACGCGGCTTATATAAATAATATTTTCATAATTCAAAAGAGAGCGATTCGAGCAGTTTATAACTGGGCCCCAAAGAATCGCCGAGAAAAATATTTACAGAAATCAATGTAATGACTGTCTTTTCTCAATACATATTTGAAAATATTATGTATGTTCATAAACATAAAAATGATTTTGTAAAAAATTATGACACACATAATATAAATACTAGGAATTAGCATAATTATGTTCTTCCAAAAATTAGGCACCGAAGAACAATGAAATCATTGATGGGACAATGTTTAATCTTCTACAATAAAATCCCATAAAACGTTCAGCTTTTATCTGTAAATAAATTTAAAAAAGTTGTAAAGGAACGTTTGTGTGTTAAAGAATATTATTGTTGTAATGACTACTTGATAGATAGCACACCCTGGTAATGAACTGTTCGCTCCAGGCTATTCTAAAAGTAGTAAGATGTAAGGTTTTATGTAAAAGTTTTGTAAAATTTATTGAAAAAAAAAGTCCCGCTGAGTTTCTTACGCCGGTTCTTCTCAGGTCAGTGGCTTCCATTTCCGAACCGGTGGTAGATTATTTGACAATCAATAAGAAAGTGTAATGCTTCCATATTGAATAAAGATATTTGACTTGACTTGCTTTCTTATTTTTGGGCTTGGATAATTTACAAATTTATTCCATATTAGTTACGATATCATTGCTACTTACTGGTTTCGACTACCTCAATATCGTTGCTATAGGCCATTTTAAATATTTCAGTTGTCTATATAATAACAAGCAGTTGTTAACAAACCGATTAAGCTCGACAATAGAATGTATTGTTAAACAGCTTTTGATCATTGAGAAACTAATCTTGAAACTCCCAATGAGTAACACCTAATTGTATAATAAAATTCTATTAATTGACGACTTATTAATTAATTGAAAATTGGTAAGTGAAATTTTTTAAATATTCGAAGATAATTCCTTTTGTAAAGTAAGGAAATTTCTACTTTCTTTTAAACAAATTATACAGTACTTTTTTATTCAATTCCTTCTTTTTCGAAATGTATAAATTTTCCAATAATCATTGAAACCAAGCATATGAAAACGATTACAATAATCCATTTTCTTTAGAATTGGAAATAAGTTAACTATAACGTTTCTCAAATTAAAACGCAATCGCTAAGGATAGTCACGAGTTTTCTTGGAATTATCATTACTTTTAATATTGTGTTTCTAGAGAATAGATTATCTCTGATAGTGTTTTTAATATTTAACAATATTATCTTTATTCACCAGTATTACGTGTTTATCTCTCTGTACGCATAAAACAACATATTATCAATTCGCTTCAATGACGCCGCAAGCGATTAACCACAGCCCATTTTTCATTTGCCTTATCCAAGTTTTCAACAAAGAATGAACTAAATCATAAAGAAAGGGTAAAATATCCTTTAACATTTATCATGTTGATAATAATGTTAAAAAAAGTTGATATTTCATAATACATTTTTGGAAATGACAAATTAATAAAATAGCTCTTTATAAATATAAAATCTCGGTAAGAAATTACAGTAAGAATATATAATCACAACTATGTTACATAAAACATATGATTACTACATATAATACGGGTACTTTTTACTCTTACTTAGGAGGTATTTAATTTAGGGCATTTGTATTTTTACGTGTGTTACCTTAATAATTTAGAAGACAATTATGAAATAAATACTATTTGCCCTTGGTGACTGCAATTGCGTTTGTTTTTGCGCATTTAGAGTAACACTAACAACATAATGTTTAACTATGTAAACATACGTCTTTAATTAATCTACAAGTAAATTAATCAGCGATAACATATATCTATTGGAGGAAGCAATATGCAAAGTTGAACGACGTTTAGATGATTAAGACATAACATTATTAAAAAGTCAAATGAATATATTACATGTAATTAACTTTTTAATATATTTATTTGCTGTTATTTTATTTTACAATTTACAAATTTCATAAACGTAATGAATATTATTTTTACGCAAAGGGCAATTAGAGCAGAACAAGCAGGATTGTAGGGCCGTCTCTAGTCAGTCAGTTAGCTTTGGTGTGACGTAATAGCGTGAAAACAACTGATCTAAATAGTTCAATAATGAAAATGATAAAAAAGATACGATGGAAAATAAGTTAGTGCCATGAATCCATTTCGTGGTTTATACATTGTCATAAAAAATGATTATGAAGTGTTATGATGTCTTTAAATTTAAATACAGCTTTTAGATTGTTGGCAAGTTAAACGTCCTTATTTAAAAAACACCACATTTGTTTGCGGTGTCCAAATTTTCGTTGCGCTCATTATCTTTTTGGAAAGTTCAATTTAAATCGAGTTTGTGTGTCCTTGTCAAGAAAAAATAAACCATTGCATTTATATCAATGTAAACAACTTATGGTTAGTCCTTAAAAACGTTAACGTAAAAAAGAAAAAAGTAGGTCATTGGATTATTTTCAACAAATGCGGTTAAATCTTTAAATGTGTTTTATCCACTGGAGCTTTAACGATTTAATTATAACTAATTGTTTTGTTTACGCGAATACTACGCGTTATTGAATAAAAGGACTTTTTACGGATTATATCGCGTTTATTTTACATTATGCAATTGAATAGACCACGGCCACCGGAAAGTGTTGGGACGTTGGGAATATTTAAAAACTCCTTTTATTCAATATTTTAATTTTGTGTGGGAGACACATGTAAAGTACTTTTTCTATTATCTAATACTATATATCAGTTTGCTCCATCTTCGGCCGTGTTGCTAAAATATACTTGCAACCAACAAAAAACTTGTTTACTAAAAGTAGTATTTCTGATTAAATAGTAAAAACACAAATATATATATATCGTTCTAAACTATGTCCAAGATGTTTCTGATATATTTTAAATAAACATGTCCTTCTAAACCATCTTTTGAAGTTCATTTTATTGAGGATACGTCATGAAATAGCACATTCTTCTAACATCATGATATATTAATATTAGCTCTGACATGTGCAATATATTCCGTCAAAAACAAGATGCTACGCATACAATGACATTCTTATCAAACAAAAGTCACGATCAGGGAATGTAATATTTTATAAGACTTTTTATTTGTGCTTTAAGCTAACTATAATAAACATTATCGTATGTGAAAAAGTGAATACGGGCTTAATTTTAAAATTGTAGCAGTTTATAAATTTCATTAAATAGTTATCAATTTGTATCGATGTGATATGTTTAATAACTTATTACTGGCAACGCTTTAACAGAAATTTATTTATCGTAGTTTATAGTATGTTTAAATTTTATCGTAGTCCAGCGTGTTGAAATTGTTTTGAAAATCATCGAAAATATTACCGGTAATTAAAATCAGTTTGTGAAAAATGCCCTTAGCAGCTAATGCCAGTCCTCATAGCACTATTTGCTGTAATTTTAAATACCGTCTGGCGGGTACCACCGGTGCCTTTCCGCGCGGAAGGAGTATGAAAACATTACTGTGTTCCGGATGGGGCACCGTAGCCAGCGTATTACTGGGAAACGAGACAACATCCATTCCACGGTAGGGGCGCGTTTGATACCACTGGTATTGTAATGTCCATAGGGTGCCGGTGATCACTTCCTATCAGGTGGCCTGAAATGCTCGTCTGTTCGCGTATGCCATAAAAAAAGAAAAGAAAAACCTAGTTATGATTGATTAGAGAATGAACTCTATTAAACTGGAGTGATAAAAAATGATAATGATCCATAAACTATCACAACAACCTGCTTTCCTCGTAACATTATTGTGTCACCTTATCATACTTGTAATAGTTCCTTTGATTTTAAAATTAATAAAGTTCTTAAGTGTGAGTCTGTTGCTAAACTTCACTTAATGAGTAATTTTAGTTATACTTCTTAGGCGTTAGAAAAATAATGAGAGTGAAATTTTAAGATGCGCGACCGGACACAAAATTAACAGTTTATAATGAACACGTGAAATGGACCCATTACATAGTGATAAGGTTGATTTTTGTGTGGTGATAATGGAGTTGTCGAACAAAATTATGTCACTTACACGTATATTCTCTTCACTGCCTCCGTAGCCTAGTTGTAAGGCGGGCTTCAGAAACCGGAGGTCGGGTCTGAATCCTGCGGGTCTCGAAAATGTTGTTGTTTCCTAGTTGGTTGGGGATTTGATCACCCAATTGTCTAAAAAGTAAGATGATCCATGCGTCGGATGGGCATGTAAAAAGTTGGTCCACCCACCAACCCGCATTGGACCAGCGAGGTAGAATACGATCCAAAAACCCCCTAATGGATTGGGATGTATTAGGGGAGGCCTATTTCCAGCAGTGGACTATCAAAAGCTGATGATGTGATTCTCTCCAAATGTAAGAAAGAACTGACATCGCTTTCAAGCAAACCGAAACCTAGTAAAGCAAATAACATTACGTCGAATGACGCAATCTCGTTTGTAAATATAACATTTGCGACCTGTTTGCTTTTCCAGATCAAATATATAGACATAGCTCCTCTCTTTCCCTCTCTTACGTTTAACTTTCCATTTCTATTGTTATATATTTTAACTTAAAACCCTATATTACTAAAGTTCACTCCTTTTGATAAAACTTTAGGTCTTCCAATTTGGTGTTAAATAAATATATATAGAACTAAACATTATTCATTTAAAAGGATGATGAAGTAGTAAAATGTGTAGGATATAATATGAACAATAGTATTTTAGCAGCGATATAGTGATAATATAGAAGAAATAAGAATAATTTAAGAACTTTTGTTAAAAATCTCAAGTTTTGTTCTCGATTGTAAATTTCTGTTTCTCTTTTAAATATTAAGTTCTAAACAATGAAACTAAAACATTTTTTTTTAAATTATGTACATAACTCACAATTCATAATTATGTAAAGTAGCAAGTTCTCTGATATGATTTTATTGTTGCTTCTTATCATTCAAAATATTTAATTAAAAGAGAAATAACATTAACAACCCCGAAGTAATTACACGTGCAGGACATATGTTGGCGGACTTACCAAAAATTTCCTTTGTATCCAAAAACTCACATAGAGTTAATCCTAAAACGCAATTAATTTGTTCTGGATGATAAATAGGGCGAAATAAAACACAGGTATCCACATTCAAGATTTCTTTTGACCTAGCAGACAATAATCGGCGTGTGGCTATAACAATAAGTTCTGCGAAAAAACTTGTTAAGAGTAACAATATTATTTTTAGGCTTCGAATTTTTTCTATACTAAACTTATAAAACCCATATCTAAATAAATTACGAGACACATACAAAAGTTTTGTTTCAACAAAATAAATTTAATCGTTTGACATGAAGATGAAGTATTGTTGTCAATCTAAGATTTAAACCGTTAAATCTTAGATTGACAACAAGACATTAATATTCACAGCAGGATACATGCTACAGGTACAAAACAAGGAGATTACACAATTTACAGTAACAACAATATAACAACATTTTCCCTGAACTATCAAATACAGTATTATAACAACCTAACTTGTAATGTATTTTAACGAGTTTAGTTTAATCATATTATATACTTCGATACATTTCATGTTTTTAATTTATAACAAAAAATCAATTATGATTAGAAATCAAGATTTAGACGTAATTTTTAAAAGAACTAAAGTAAATAAATTGATATCTTTTTACTAACCACGATTTTAACATTAGTTCAGTTAAAAGAACCAAGTCTTAGGTTATCTTATTAAAATATTATCCTGATTTATTGAAAATACAATTTTACCATAACATTGTGCATTAGAAGCTCCATATTCGCGTTTCCTTCATTCGTATTTTTACTATATTAGCGGCAAAATATTTCTAACCAGTAAATAGATAATAATTTAAAAGAGACCACTAAGTATCTACCCTTGTACTGTGTAAACGCCATCATATAGCCTTATGAAAAAAAAATACCTTATTACAAGTGAGCCTGAAGTATTTTGTTAGATGATATGACCGATGCATGTTTGACGACTTTCCCTCAATGCTTTATGCACAAAGAAAATGTCCAGGCATTTAAGGCCTATATTTTACAATACACGGACTTATAATTTTATATTACAAATTACACACACAGAACTTAATATTTTATATTACACGAACCTTAAAAATCGAATTGAATATTATCTAATTTAATTTTGATATGAATGTTATGCTGAAAGAATTTGACATAGCAAGATGCGTTGTAAATATAAAAGAAAAATGTACAAACCGAATCCTCTATATTCCTGTATTAAATGAACATCCCATATTTAGTTTCTGTATTAGTGCCATGTTTGTACGGAAGGCATCCCCAAAAAAATATACATTTATCGATTACATGTTACCCCATTTGTTTTAAGAAGTAAGCAATTCATATGTGAAATTTAAATTCAGGCAGACCTGATTGATTCATAATTACAAATTTTATAGTTTAAGTTTCAACGTAATTTACTCTCAATTTTACTTTTTATATTTGTACCTTTAACTATCATCCACTTATTTCATCCTAGCGCACTTTTCAACTGCCAATCATCGTTTAATCCATATAAAATAAATAACCTCCCAAAATAACAAAGCAAAAGGAAAGTAAATTAAACGTGCCTCAATAGATTTAGGGCTCTCGGAGGATTATTCTACGTTCCTTTTTACAAAGTGCTTTTAAATTTCTATTTACCAAATCTTTTGCCCTGTTAGGTATGTTTATTATTAGTTATTTGTTTGATATTGTGCTGCTTATATAACGCACTAAAACAGTGTTACAATTTATATTAAGTCTCTGACCCTACCTGATATTTTGAAACTTACGACTCTATAAGTTTTGGAGACCATTTTCTCGAAATTCTAAAGCTAGTGATATTTGATTACACTATGATCATTACAAACTACAAACATAATGTGAGCAGTCTAATTCTTCTTCTCCAATTAGATGATGGCAAGTTTCACAATGATTTTGTTTAGGTATCCTAATATGTTCTTGACCTTTAGTTTTCATCACTCTATGAACAGCTCAGGACATTGCCTCTGTGAACAATTAAAGATATACTATACTAAGTTAAAATTATTTTGAATCAACATACAAAACGTACAAATATTAACACAGCTATGATCTCTAGTTACACATTTTAATAAGAAACGACAAAATTGTCATTTAACGTTAATACTTTTAATATTTTGTTATTTTTTAATTGCTTTTTATTTTACCTATATTCTGATACGTAAGAAAAGCTTCTAAGACCGTCTTTGTTAGTTATTTTAGAAAATTAATGCCTTTAAATTTACTCCCATACAAACCATCCATCGATAGCAATTTACCATTCGGGCTGTGGAGGTCAGATGCCAGTCACTTTGCGGTCAAAACACTGTCACTCAAAATTAATGGTTTAATCGAAAATCTTGTTTAACAAAGTTTAGATAATACTATACTAGAGCTTTGGAATAAGGTTATATATATATCATTAGGAACTAATAATACCTATGATTTTATTTCTCATCTTCTGAAGGACCGCTACTTAAATAACCACATAAAAATAAATACGCTCTTCTGTCATGTTTAAGAAAATGGAATATGAAGCGTTATAAATGAAACCTTTTTGTGTTTTATTAATTCATTTTTATTTTATTATTATACTTTTATACAAGAAAGGTAACCTTTCTATAGTCTGCGAGAAAATATCTGTACAAATACTCTGGACAACAAAATGCACTTGCATTTAGGTTACAGCAGAATGTGAACAATATATCTCGTAATTGAATGTCGTCCGGGAGTATTCCAATTGAACTATTTTGATAATTAACGACGATAGGTCACGTTGGGGACGTCAGCAAACCGGCTTTTGCAATTATTCTCGGATTATTTGTTCATTCTTATTGAAATGAAATTGTATTGAAATATTCATTGTTTTTGAACTACTTTGTCATGGCATTGTTCGAAGGATTATATTATAAGACAAGATACGCAGTCTGCTGACATTTCTTTACAACAAGTAAAATTTAAACTAAAATTATGACCGACTTCAAACAGTGTTTAACTATTTTGCGCAAAACAACAACGTCTCAACATGCATGAAAGTGCCTAGCGATTTTAACCACCATTTTAAATGTCTGATGTCCTTTAGAGTATTTATTCCAGCAAAATGTGACTGTCAATGAAAATGTGTTTGAGACGTTTTATGCACATAGAATGATTTTTTTTCTTAAATTCAATAACGTTTTTTTAAAATTACACTTAACTGTCTTAAAGAAACTTTAAACAAGTCTCATTACAATTTTAAAAATGGTAAGTGTGGGGTATTCTTTACAATTTCAGAAGTACATTTATTTACATTATATTTTGTTTATCTCTTGAGGTTGAGCCAGCGTTTGCAATAAACTCACAATTAAAAAATTTATCGGAGCACTAGCAGCGGAGTAATGAGGCAACATATATAAAAAAATTAGATATATGCCCAAATTCCTTATCTTAGAAGTCGTTAAAGGCGGAAACTTTCTGAAACTGTTGTCATATTCGATGCAATATAAAAGTTAAATCAAAGTAGAATCTAATAATTTTTTTCATTTAGATTCTAATTTGATGCAAACACCAAAGTTTCTATGAAAAATACATTTAAGTATCCTAGATATCTTTTCGAACAATAATTGCGAAAAGTGCAATTTTTGTAGCAACCAACAAACAGGCGTAAATGAAAAGAACGTTCCTACTTTTTTTTTCCTGATTGGAGTTTGCTTGCGAAACGTTTATTTTGTCTTGTATCGAGTGAGCCGTTAACAATATAGTTGGATTTATAAACGTATTAAGTGTTAAATAATGCCAACAAAGCCGTGTTTTATAATGTCCTGTAATTAACTAATTTAAAATTTAATCGACAATTTTAGCCTTTTGTTCTAATATTCACAGTTTCTTTCGACTTACCAAAATAGTGTAATAATCTTAAAGACAACACACTGTACAAAACGAAAATTAAAATATGAATAAAGTTAATAATAACAAATTTAAAAAGAACAAATCAAAAGCTGTCAATAAACTGGTTTTTATGTATTAAGTAACATTTGTAATTAACGACTTGATTAAAATCAAGATTAGAAATAAATATTTGCTGTTAAAATATCTATAAACGATTATAATGGATTAAATCATTGAATGAAGGTATTTTAACCAATAAAAAGATATTCTTTTAACTATAGTCTTATTGAATTAAGATATTTGACTTTGGCTTGACTACTAGATAATAAATAGTATAACAATATAATTTTAAATTGAAATTACTTAAAATTTTTAACAAAAACTTATTTCTTATGTTTAAAATTCTAAACTAAAGTGAAGATTTAAAGATTAGACCTGATGAAATACTTGTAAGTTTTCTTGCAATACTTTAATCTTCCGAATTTTAAAGACTTAATTCTCTTATACGATGAAGACACTTCAACATTTTCAAATGAATAAAAGAAAGTACTTAAAACTAAGATATATTACCGAGAGCAGACCAATTTCTTAAACCCTACAAACGTAATCCTTTCGAATGAAACAAATAGAACATTGGAAAGAAATTGCTTTCTAATAACGGTGTCGCCAACTTTAAGAAAGTCGCTTCAATCACAAAAGCTTGTACAACTAGGACCGTTTACTACCCCGAACAGGTTTCGCTTGTCCAAGCGGTGGGCCCAGACTGGTGGCTTAGGTCTGCCTCGGGAAGTAAGAGAACCTGGCCGGCCTGAGGGTAAGCTGGTTGTAGGAGTTGCCCGGGCTAGTCCTTTGGATGCGTTTTGAAGGGTGTGAGGGACGGGTTTGCAGGAGGAGGTGTACCGCCCTTCCTGTCCCTTTTCACAAAAGGAGGAGTCCGAAGAGAGGTGTCGGTAGATCGTAGGCACCTTCCTTTCTCCCATGATGGGGGACTTTCTGGATGCGGTGAGGGCGTAGGAGGAGGCCTCCTCCCACGGGCATGGTGTCGAGATCCTCCTCCTGCGGCCGGAAATGGGAGCAGCGGGGACTTTAACATCCGGGCCACGCTGGGGCTGGGAGTCTGTCCCGCGTGGGTTGGAAACTCCCGCCCATGGTCCTAGTACGCTCGGAGGGAGTCTGTACGGGTTAGGGTCGAGACGAGGGCGTTAGTTCCGGACCGGCCCGAGAAGGGCATATGGCCGTAAGGCCGAGACGATGCTCCGGCCTAGCGCTGGTGGGTCGCAGAAGACGCCAAGCGTGCTGTAACCCCATCCTCTAAGGCGCCAAGAGGAACAACGTGGGGTTTTAGTCGGTGCGAGTCCATATTCTTCTTGCCCGCAAGGACGGGATGTGTGGATTCCAGGTAAAAAGGAGGAGTTAAAGGAAGGTTTTGTACTGGCCAAATTTGTCATGGTACTGTCTACTTCCCACGGGTGAGTTGAAACAATACATCGAACCATGTTTTAGTGCTAGAAGTCTCAAATCAAGAGTTAGTTGAGACGCTACGTGAGATGATAATGAAGACGTTCAACCACTGGAATTATCGCCACTCAGCTTCAGATTGAAAATTAATAACTTAGTCCCTGTTCAATTAATTACCAAAGGAAAACGGAGTATGCAAAACCACAATCACGTTCAAAGTTAGTGCACCACCATACTAGACAGCAAAAGGTAGTAACTCGAAAGTTCTTTAACTCTTTTTGATCTGTTAGAAATCTTCTATGAATAGTAAAATTTATCGTTTTAAAACCTGTCACAAGGTGAAAGTTACGTGAATAAAAAGAAAACTATTTTATACTTAACATAAATAACAGATTTCTTATTTTTAGGAAAAAATATTAATGAAACAAATCTAAAACAATGACATTGCTTAATATTCCGAAAAGCTCATCATTATTCAAACATTGTGATTTTCTTAAACATCAAATCTCTTCATTTGCTTTTACTAACAAGACTGAATTACAAAGTAAGGAATGAGTTAGCTAATTTTCTACTATTGTAGACTTTATACATATTATTTCTTACATATTAATGCTTTTGCTTTTATATTATCCAAAATAAGTAATACAAAATACCAAACAAACAATTAGTTAAGCATCATTTTTGTTTCTTCATACTAATATTATAAATGCGAAAATAACTCCGTCTGACTGTCTGTCCGCCTTTCCATTTGTAACATTTAAACCATTTAATCGATTTTGATGAAATTTGATGCAAACTTATAATACATTTCAAGAAAAGACATAGGTTATTTAATATTTCGAAACGTGGTTTAAAAGGTTGAAATAGGAAAAGTTTAGATAGAAAACGTCTCTGTTGAACATAAAACGATGAATTTTTGTGTCTAGGTACTCGAAACGATCCATAAGTGGTGTCTTTCTAGCAACTTTGTAGTTATAAACTGAATGGGGATGAAAGTCTTTATAGAAAGTTGTAATTGTAACGATGAGATTTCGTTTCTAGATACTTGAAACTTTTCGGAGATAAACTACGAGTTAAAATGGAGATCAAATTTTCAGTCAGTCAGAAAGTCAATGTGAGAATTCGTCATCGCAAAGCAAACGCCATAAAGTTTTACACATACAAAAGAAACACCTTATTTATTTATTTTTTAGGATATTTCAATACACCTCGTAGACATTTCTCCTATTTAACGCGGATGAAGTCGCGGGTAACACCTAGTATATCTATAACTATAGTTTCATTTAGCTTTCAAATATTCCTACAGCTTTCCCTATAGTATTTTAACTTTATCGTGCAAGTGCCTATTTCAAAATTTTAATAAGAAAATAAAAAATGTCACTGTGGGTCGTTCTATAATTTCTTTGACAAATACTATTAAAATATTATTATTTAATGAAAACACGTACGATTGAAGGAATTAAAATGACTAAATACACGTATCTATGTTATAGTTGATATCATAACAATATTTCAATCTCTTCAAATAAGTAAAATTTAAGAGTCTGTTTGTGACATCAAAATAACCGTTTTTGATGAAATGAGTACACTGTGACATATAACCGGTACATATAAAAAACATTTTTTTTTTAATTATTATGTCGGTCTGCCTGTTTGTTCTGGCTCGTCTCTCTAATGCCTGGTCTGAATTTGAAGGGCCTTGCACAAAAAACGTCTGATGCAACTGCGACCAACTTAGGCCACTTTTTGTAGAAAGATAATATAACAGTTTCTTTTATATATTACCACGCACACAAAGTCGCGCTCAACAACTAGAAGCTCATAAAATTAATTTGTTTATTTTAGAATACCGTGAACATGAATGATACAAACAAAAAATCTTTATAAAAATACGTGATTTTTATAAACATAGAACTTAGGCCTATATTTATATTGCATAAGTAAAATTTCCTTTAAAACTTTGTTTTAACTTTTTTCCTTTCTTTTGAAACAGAAAAAATATCATGAGGGCATTGACTTATTGATACGTTTTACTATTCCACAAAGAAAATATATAAAAATATGGCCTATACAATTAAAGACCTAATTTATTGAAAGACTTTTAAGTATTTGGTGTTTCGGATTAATTCATTACACTTGCAGAATTTTAATTTGAAGAATTATATACAATTAACATACAATAATTTTAAAACAAAACCAAAAAGAGCCATGTAATAGGTACATTATTTTAAAATGTGAAGAATATAAACTGGATTAATTCCTTTTGCACACCTAAAAACTTTTTATTGAGCTCTAATTAACAGTAATAAAAAAATCATATAAAATAATCTTTATTATATTTATAATGCAATAAATAATTCAAGTGACTATTTGTAATAATAAAGTAATCACCAAATGCTAAGTAAATTTAAATTGTAATTAATGAAGTACATTCAACGGATGAATAAGTTGTTCTTTATGTTTAAATCGACTACTAAAGTTGGCCTTAAACAACAGGAACTCATTTGTTACATGCCTATCTGACACACGGATCATTTTACTTTTCTGACAATTGTGTTATGAGCAAATTTTGTTCTATCCATATAGAAACCGACAATGGCAAAAAAGTTAATTCGCTGGGATTGAACACATGACCTTCGGTGTAGAATATAAGAGCCAATACCGATAAGCTGCGGAGACTTTTAATTATTAATGTACTTTAAAAATCTGAACCCCTAGGTCGTAAACTGCATGCAAATTATTTTACTGTAATCACAAAGCTAAAGCTGCAATCCAGATCATTACCGCCAAGCTTAGTCAAATTGAGTCAGTTATGGCTTCGGGTATATTGGCAGCATTATCGGATTTGAATAGATTATCGATTAAATCTCTTATTGAATTAAGTATATATACGTAAATTTTGTTCATTTATCGTTAATATCTCTTAGAACTTAGTTCTAAAGAGAAATAGTTTTTAAAAAGATAACAATTACGACGTAAAACTATGGTTTCTACGGTTCTTAAAGTAGTGTTTACTTTGTGCCTTCTATATTGAAATGTATAATTTTACACTATCGATTTTCACATTTTCATTCGATACCAAGTAACATCTGATATCAAAAGCTGATAAAATGTCAGTGCCTCTGACCGATGTGAACTTAATGTTAAAAATCATTAAAATTCGTTTAAACATAATTAGTCACCTTAAAAGAAACCTCTGTACTTAAGTACTCTGAAGGGCGTCTATAATTACTAAAAACGACTTCTTAAAACATATTACCGTTTAAGTCATTTTATATTTGATATTAATCAAGCAAATTGGAAATAATTGCCAGCCCTTCGAGTACTTATGTTCATACATACTTATTTTCTTATTTTCTTTATGAAGTAAAAGTTCAATCTTGCCATTAAATAAATGCAAATCATTAAGCTGCCGCCATAGCCTAGTGGTATGTATGAGTCCCCGCAGGATTCGAACCCACGCCCTTTTTAGCAACGCCTGGTGGTATACCAGGCTCGGAGGCAAGGTCGGATGGCCATGTAAAATGTCGGTCCTCCCACCAACTCGCATTGGACCAGAGTGGTGGGATAAGGTCCAAAATCCCCCTAATGGATAGGGATGTATTGGGGGAGGCCTATGTCGTGGCCGTGGACTATCACAGGCTGATGATAAAAATGATGAAATCATTATAACAAAAATAATTAGCGTGCATTGGATTATAGTGTACACGCCTCTTGTGCGCTTGTACATTTATTTTGCTAAAAAAACGAACTTCATAATACATAAATGAACTGTTTCCACCTAATATTAGACACACGCTTGAATAATAAATTTGTATCGTGTAATATTTTTCTGCCATGTCAATTTTAATTTACCGTAAATGCTTATTTAACCTAAAATAACCTACATCAAAACAATTTTAAATGAATGATATACATGCCGGTATAATATTCTTTTAACACTAGTTTGGTTTTATCTGCTTTCAAATAACTGTAATACTAAAGCGAATTTATCTTAAAAGTAATCCTTACTCTTGTATAAATTTTAAAGATAATTTAGCAGGCTTGAGCCATTGTAACTCACTTTTTTTGGTGTAATATATCAGGTTAGTCGACTGTCATACATACATCATATTGAACATTAATACATTTTAAAATTAAAGAATAAATGTTCTGTTGACTTGACGCTTATTATTCTTTCATGAATAGGTACTCGTAGAAAGAAATTATGCGTGACAAATTCATGAACAATCATTTTCATAAAAGTAATGGTTGTAATGATTTTTCCAAGTTTAAGGGTCGGTTTTAATCTAAAATTGAAAGCTATTTCCATAAAGGCAACTAAACTGGTTACAATAAAAATAATAACACTAAATTATTTACCTTCAGGATTCGAACCTACAAAAGAAGGTCAGGGAATTTTGATACGGTTAGTGGAATCATACACATATATAACATTATATAAATGTACAACAACAATTCACCTATAAAATTAATTAACTAATAATTTCAAAAGTATAATTTTTACTAATTAAAATCTAGAGAGATTATTTAAGGATTTGGTATGAAAGCCATTAATAACTAAATAAATTGTTTGTTTGACCGTTAAAATGAAAAAAAATAGGTTGAAATAACGGTTTTATAAATTTATTAATGACATTGTAAAAACATATATACAGTAAATATTATTTATAGTAAGTCCCAAACAAAAAAAAAAGAAATATCATTACTAATTTCTAACTTATTAAGAACTTTTTGTAACTTTTTTCACTAGAATTTTATAATTATTAAGTTGAGTCACTTTTTAACCTGTTTTAAATAAACCAACTATGTTTGGTATAATCATGTGACGATTTTTTAGAGGATCATTATTAAACCTGCTTTTCGGAAAGAGCCCAACATTTTGTATGTGCGCTTAGTCGAAAAGCAGGCATAATTAAAAGGAAAGTAAAGTTTAGTAATTTAACCCTTTCCTTTTCGGTTTAATTTTGCTAACACATTATTTAGGCTGGTTTGAAGTTTTTTAAAGAAGGATCAAAATTAATAGCTCAACTGAAAAATTTGGACGATGTTTTTTTTTTCAGTTTAAAACAGCTACGAAAATAACGATTAACGGGGACGTGATTACATGGAAAAGTATGAAGTCCAAAAATTATTAAGATTATCAGAATTTACACAGTTTAGATGTCACTCACAATCTTTTCTCACCGCCCTAAGCAAATTTATAGATAGAGACTGACTATCAAGTTTCGTCAGTAAAACACGTTGATGGTTTTACATCTTAAAATGAGCCCACGCTAAATGTCTAAAATGGCGGAAGATCAATGACAAAAGGATGGCACGTAAAACCAAAGGCTCAGTATAAAGTCTATAAAAGATAGTCTCGGTAAGGAAACGTGCCAAGCACGGAAAAAATACCTAACCATCCAATTGCGAAATGAAAGATGGAGGTGATGCGGCGTCACCAATCGACAGGATCCGCAACGAGTGTAGAGGTAGCTTAGGTGGACATCGCCGATTCATCCCCGAATTTTCCATCCGGAAAGACCAGAGGCAGACCGAAGACAAGGTGAAAGATGTAGCTGAGGGACATGAGTGAATTGTGTTTCTGAAGCACATCAGGATAAGAGCGAATTAGGAAAACAAGGAAATAGACCACCACCATGTTGGGATTCTAACTTAGAAGAGAGAGAGAGAGAGAGAAGATGCTTAATAAATAATTTAGTTTCAAATTGTTGAAGAATATAAAGATACTAGAAAGGGTTAATAAATTAGGACATTTTATTTAGTTATCTTATTGGAAAAATTTAAAGAGCCTCATTTTCTTAAAACGTTTCAATATTATTTTTAAACTTGTATAAACAATTATTTTTTAAAATTGATAAGCATTAAATCTTACATTTACAAAGGTTAAAACATTGCAATAATTTTACGATTCCTGACCAGACTGTCTCTTCGTTTTCACTTTATTAAATTTGTATAGTTATGCGTTTTCGCAATTTTAATCCTAAAGTCTTTGTTGTAGTGTTTTACCTACAGTTTGAGTTAAAATACTTTTTATTATTTTTGTTATTAGATTAACTGAGTAATATTAACAAAATTAAAAAAAATATCCTAAATAACCGTTACCCTGCTTTCATAAATTTGAATAATATTTAAAGCCATTTCAAGAATAAATTTGAATGATTCTTATAGTAATTATATATAACATATAAATTTTTACATTTATAAGGGCTTAATAAATAGGGCGTGAAACCTGATTTCACATTCTATGAACTGTTTTTTTAACGTCTAGCTTGTTTTATTTATGTTAATATTATGAAAATAAAATTTCAAAAGCATAAGTGTTTTACTCATGTCTTTTAGAATTATCAAAATTTAAAACATATTTATCATATTAAAATAACTCTAATTAATCCAATTGATAGCTGTGGATGGTCCAAAACCCCACTGAAATAGTAGAGTTTAGGTCAGACTCATCCAACGATGATGATATGTTCTTTAGTTAATTTACTGAGGAATTAATAGAATGTATCATCGTCGCCTGGTTATTCCACTGTGGACATCGCCTCCTAATGACATGTTCTCCATAAGGGGATTACAACGTATCTCACCATGCTGGTCCAATTTTAAATGCCCATCCGACGATTTCGATGATCTCAAATTATACTTTATCGATACATATAACTTATAATAAAGAGTATAAGTTGATTTTACTATGAAACGAGAACTATCGATTTACAACATAACTACCAGATTACATTTAAAGTCCACCAAATTTAAGAATCCAACAGAAAACTTCTTGTACTGCCGAGCTTCTATAGAAACTGGTAGTTTCTGAGTCCTACGGGACTCACCTACTTGTATGAGTTGTTTTAGGCTAAGACAATGCAGGCCTATTACCCAATTAGAATAAATTATTTAACGCTAACCTAAATATTCAAATGTCACGAACGTCTCTATTTTATCCTTGAAGTAAATATTTTATTATAATTAGTATCTGAGCTTATTTTTTAATTAAATCTCAAGTAAAAAGTTAAAAATGCAAACACATTCATTGTTCATTTTCACAGAATTTCACATCTTGAAGGCAAACTGTTAGAATAAAACAGGAAGGCTTATTTGAAAATAAAACATGCATAAAGACCAAACTATGATTATTTTACCTCCTTTTAACAATTTACATTTTTAAATGTTAAAGTTATAAAGGCAACCATGAAAACATTTTCGCTCATCCAATTTTCCAAAATTATCAAGGCTTGGTTTAATCTATCTAGATTTACTGAATAAAGATTTTCGGCAGGCATCCGACCTCATCAAGCCAAAATGAAACCGTGCATTATATGGATGAATAATTTCATAAATTGCAGCCACAGATTGCATAACGACAGCAAAGATGGTCTTAACCAGACTTTGATTAATTTGCGCAGTGGAAATATTTTTATTTATTGTATAATTTTGTTTTGTCTTGTCTTGTTTTTAAACCATCATCTCGGTTTAAAATCAAGGTCAAATAGCTTGCAAGTGGCGTTCACTATAAACAAAAAATCTTTTGATCACGCAGCACTAAACTGGCTGATGTAAATCAAGAATTTAATGCAATTAAACGCCGGCTTATTTATTCAGAGATTTTATTTTTTATTATGCACCCGCAAGTCGATTTTGTTTACAAAAGAAAGTTATTTAAATGTAGAATATTTTTGTCAATAAAATTACTTTATCAAGCATTTGTTTTAAAGTCAAAGGCAAATTTTACATTAAAAGATTTTGTTCAAAGCGCTTATTAGAATAGAAAACTAATTCAAAAATTTTAAAGCCAGAATAAAAAGTATCCTATGTCCTTTCCTGTTCCCAAGTACTCTCACTAAATTTCCACCAAATTGTTAAGCTTGTCCTCGTTAGGAAATAGTAACAATACCTTTTTATATAAACATACATAGAAAGATTTGTTTAAAGTTTACACGACATGATTATATGTCTTATACTTAAAATGTTATGTAATAAGCAAAATGGAAAAAAATGTAAGATTTTGGGAGTAAATTAAAGTATTTACTCAGAAGTGGTATCGTTTCAAAAATTTTGAAACATCTCTATTTTATGATAAATCAACTCTTAAATTTTATTAGAATTCAAGAAAAAAAGGCTTTTGTAAATTTTAAGTTAAGTCGTATTCCTATTTCAAAATTAATAAAGTAGATGAAATTTTTTTTATGTATGAAGAAATGCGACTATAAAATAGTTTATGAAATTACTTTACTTTAGGCTTATTCAAATCAATATTTCAAACTATATATTTATCTATAAATAAATCTGTTAAATTATTAAGAGCAGTTGGTGCTTTTATTCCAAAATAAATTTTAAAATAGAGAACGTTTGTTATTGTGGGAAACAATAACAGATTAATAATAAATTAATCCTTTTATGAATTACTTCACTTTTAGGCTCATTCAAATTATTTTTAAAACAAATTCACAGTCCAAAGTTTTTTTTTTGTCAGATAATAACGCAAGAAACTATGTGTTAATATTTTTCTTTTTTAGTTAATTACGTTTTTTGAACTTTGTTCTTTCGGGAAACCATTGCACCACTTTAAAAAGTACTTTTAACTGTTATTGCAGATGTACGTTATCCCTTTTGTAAATTCGTCAACGTCTCTTTGTCCCTAAAGTAATAATTTTGTTTTGATAAGATGATACCACTCAAGCATGAATGAACTCGAGCAAAGTTGGTATAACTCAAATTCTAGATAATATGATATCAATTTAGGTTTACACCAAATATTCTTTATTTTTAGAATATATTGTTCTATTGATAGATATCAATTATGGTCTTTTGTAGCTGCAGATTGAAGAGCAAAGTTAGGTAGACAATTTTGGGTTATATTTAATGCATTAAAACAAATTTCACTAATAAGAATTGAGCAGACAAGTACAGGTACGTAAACGATATCTGTATAGTTAAAAATTAAAGTTATGAAAGTAAAGCTTTAAACAGTTTTAGAATCACGACAAGTCTATAAAAAAATTCCGAGGAATTCAGCCAACCATTCTAAAGATTTAACTATTAAAATCAATATTTTATAATATACCTACTAAAGGTATGTACCTCTATTACTATGATGATTTATTAGGAAAGAAACACCTTTAGATTTTATACGTATATTTTATAGTAGTACGGATCGTCATAAAAGTAATAAAGAAAATAAAAAGAAAATATTGTCCAAAAAATATAAGAATAGTTTTATTATGTTTCTATAATACTTAACTCCTGACATTTAATCAAAGTTTATGTGAACGAAAATTCATTCTGAAAATTGTAATGTTTGCTTTTTCTATTCGGAAAATGGAAAACTTTATGAAATATATCGACGTCCCACAGCACAATTGATTTTTGGCCTATATAGTGAATGGACAAAATACAATTTGGAAGTTCCATTCAAGCATTGGTTTATCTTATTTTAGAACCTGATATAGAATCGAATCAGGGCCTATTAATAACTTTGGCAAGCAAGCATTCTAAAACGGAAACTATTCTAAATTCACACATCTTACAAAAGAAAATCAAAGTTTACCTTTTAATGCGTTCATAATTAAAGTTATAATTTTGTTGTTGGAATTATACTTTATTAAGAAAATACTTTGCTTTTACTCTTTAATGCATAATTTTATTGAATTATGTCCAAAAAATATAGTGTTCTATAAAGGTAATAATAATAATAGATATATTATAATTACATATTATTAACAATTAAAGTTTATTGATTTGTAGACATTTAATTAAAATTGTCTTATGTGGTAAAATGCAATTACAATAATTTTAGCTCTTTTAGAAACTAAGTTTCGTATAGGACAATAGCTTGGTAGAACCTAGTTAGTTCAATATGAGGAACGCAAGACGCTTGAATAAATTGTTCTTTCTAGCCGATTAAGATTATGTTTATATATCAGGCAAAACTCAATGTTATGAAAGTTTTATAAAGTTGTTCCAGGACCATTGTTTAAAGGAGGTAATTTAATCCAGAATTACAGAAATTCAATGTCTGAATGATAATATTTTAATTTATTATTCGTTTATAAGAATAGCCTGAAGAATACCTTTATTCGAAGCCTTAATATGGAGTGTTCTAATTTGCAATAAGTATAATAATCTCACGAGTTTTTTGAACAATTATTAGAGGTATTTGTGTTCAGAGTGGAAATCATAGAATAAGGACTTAAATAAAGCTCAGGTAATTTATCTGAACATACATTTAACAATTTTGACATTATATCTAGTTTAGGCGTAAAAATTCTTTTTAGCCTCTAGCAAATGACTTCATTCAAGTTAAAGTAATTATGATAGTTATAAAATTAATACTAAATTATTTCGTTTCACTTTGTATCCAAACCAATTAAAATGTCAATGTCAGAAATTTCAAAGAACCTTAAATTAATTGTAAAGTTACAAGCCTAGTTGAGAGATTAATTATTATATTTAATTTAAACCAGTTTAACCACGTGATCAGTCAAAATACCCTTAGTCACTTTAAGGATGTCGGAAAGCTGAAAGAACCATAGACCCATGCTGTTAACCCTTTGATTGTGGATTTAGCCCCGCCGATTTGGATAAACTGTTAGAAGGTGATTTAATGATAATTTTGAAAAGAGCCAAGAAAATGTAAAATTTTTTTTTGGTGATAGTTTTTAAATCATTTGGGGTAATTTTAAGTTTTCCATTTCATACAATAATATTTTTTTTAAATAAATATCAATCAACAATTTATGAATAGGACTTTTCACAAAATAAATTTATGATTTGCTAAAAAGTTTATTTTATGGTTATATATTTAAATAAAAATACAATAATTAATTAAAAATAATCAGGAAAAAAGTTATAGAAAAAAAACGCCCGGTCCAATTGTAAATACTTTTTTGGCTTTTATTTCAAAAATTCGAACATGTATAATGAAAATTTGCACATACCAAAGCAATATTAAAGGAGTAAGATTCGCAAAAGAAAAAAAGTAATTTCGTCAGGAACTGAAAACGATTATCATTCCATTTTCAGTTTCTTTTTATTTAATCATTACCGATTGAAATTGTATTTGAAAATTGCAGACATCCATGGGAGAATAACCAATCAATTTTGACGGGCAAATTTACGATTCCCAGGGAATGTCAGTTCCAAACCCAGTCTGTATTTACGCCTTCAAAACTGTAAGACGAAGATTTTTATAGTGATTAAAGACATTTTGTTTTTTGTTATTTTGGGGGTTAATATAATGAAATAGACCGATATTAATATGATTAAGGTTTCAAATTGTTTTATTTTTAAGTTCAGTAATCTATCACAAAAGGAGTTAACATGCAAAATCAAAAATCATTCAACATAGAGGATAAACTTATTGAGGTGAAAATCCACCACTGGTTCGAAAAGGACGTTTTGACCGGAAGAACCGGGAAAGAAACCGGGACTTTTTGCATCTGTACAATGAAATTGCAGAATGAAAAATAATTTTGATAAAATTTCATATTAAAAAAAAAGCCTTTTCAATTTAAGTATTTTAATTTGTTTAAAAAATTATTTAATAGAGGGAATTGTTGGTAAAATTTTTGTAAAATTGAATAAATTTAAGGATTTGGTTTTATTCTTTCAAAAAAGTAATTTTAAAAGAAATTATTTGGTTTAAAATTAGAAAATCATTTTCAAAAAGTAAATTAGTTGTAATTAAATTTTCCAAGTCTTTAATTAAATTTTTTAACTAAAATTAAAGTCTTATTGTTCCTTAAATAAAGGACTAAATTGGTTACAAAAATTAAATAACAAATTATTTCCCAAATTAAAAAAAAAGGGGTTTAAGTCTTTGTGGTTTAATCTAAAATTAAAATTATATAAAGCAACAAAACAATAAAAATTAATTAATAATTAAAATTAATTTTTAATTAAAAAAAAGAGGATTTTTAAGGTTTGGATAGCCATTAAAACAAATAAATTGTTTGTTTACCAAATGAAAAAAAAAAAAGGTTAAATAATTTTAAAATTATTAAGCATTGTAAAACATTAATAATAAATATTTTTTGTGCCCAAAAAAAAAAAAAAATAATTTATAATTTCTAACTTTTTAAGAACTTTTTTAAATTTTTCATAAATTTATTTATTAAGTACATTTTTTAACCTTTTAAATAAAAAACTTGTTTTATAATTTAGGATTTTAGGAGGTTTTACTAAAATTTTCAAAACCCAAATTTTGTATTCAGGTTACAGTTTTTGGGGAAAGTAGTTTTTTGAACCCTTTTTAACGTTTTACCGGCCAAAAGCTGGTTTTTCATTTTTTTTGTAAAGGATCAAAATTAATAGCTTCCGAGGGAAAATTTTGACGACTGTTTTTTTTCGTTTCATTACGGAAAATAAGATTAATGGTGGAGGATTATCAAATGTTAAAGAGTTGAAGTTCAAAAAATTATTCAAGATTAACAGAATTTCACAGTTTTAGATGTCATCTCCCATCTTTTCTCCCGCCCAAGCAATTAAAGATAGACGACCGACTATCAAGCCACGTAAACACAGTTGATGACCTTTCCTCAATAAGAGCCCACGCTAAAAGGGTCTGGCGAGAGTAGGGGTTACTTTGACAAAAAGCATAAAACCAAAGGCCAGTATAAGTCTATAAAAGACAGTCCATGGGGTAAGGAAACGTGGGCCAACGGAAAAATATAACCATCCAATGTGCCGAAATGAAGATGCTGAGGTGGATGGGGCGTCACCGCTCGACAGGATCCCAAGAGTGTGGGGGGGTGGGGGCATGGTTTCCCAATTTTCCATCCGGAAAAAGACCCCAAGAGGCAGATGAAAAAGGTGGGAAAGATGTAGTGCTGAGGGACATGGTGAATGCGGTTTCTGAAGCCCATGGGAAGAAAGAGGGAAAACAAGAAAAGGGCAGACCCCACCATGTGGGGATTCTAATTAGGAAGAGAGAGAGGGGGGTTTAAAAATAATTTAGTTTCAAAGTTGAAGAATAAATTAAAGATATAAAGAGGGTTAATAAATTAGGGACATTTTATTGTAGTTATCTTTTTGAAATCAAAATTATAAGGTATTTTCTTTTCATTAAAACGTCGCAATTTTTTAAACTTGTTTAAAAACACTTATTTTTTGCGATGATTCAAAAATCTCACATTAGGACAGGGTTTATAAAACATTGTTAATTTTGATCCACCAGACTGTTCTTCTTTTTTTTTCGACCTTTATTAAATTTGTATAGTTATGCGTTTTCCAATTTTAACCTAAAGTCATTTTTTGGATAAAGCTGCCTAAGTTTTGAGTTAAAAATACTTTTATTATTTTTTTATTTAGATTAAATTTGCATTAATATTACAAAATTTAAAAAATATCCTAAATAACTCGTTACCCCCCCTTTCCAAACTTTGACATACCCAAATTTAAAGTCATTACAAAAATAAATTTTGAATGATTCTTAATAATAATTAAATATAAATTTTTTTTAAAGGGTAAAAAAAGGGGGGAAACTACAAATTCTATGAACGTTTTTTAACGTCTAGTGTTTTATTTAGTTTAATATTAGAAATAAAATTTCAAAAGCAAATTTTTTACCCTGTCTTCTTTAAATTATAAAAATTTTAAAACATATTTATCATAAAAAAACCACATTGAAGCGTGGTGGGTCCAAAACCCCACTGAATAGTAGGTGTAGGGGAGGCCCTTGTCCAGCAGTGGACACGGCTGAGTAAAAAATTTTTGTTAATTTACTGAGGAATTACAAGAATGTATCATCGTCGCCGGTTATTCCACTGCTGGACATCCCTCCCCTAATGGACCTTCTCCATAAGGGGGATTTCCGTTTCACCATGCTGGTCCAACTTTTAAATGCCCATCCGACGCATTGATGATCCCCTAATACTTTATCGATAATATAACTTATAATAAAGGGAGTTGGGTTTTACTTAAAGAAATGATTGAACATTTGACTTTACAACAAACTAAGATTACATTTTTAAACGTCCTTCAATTAAGAATCCCAGAAGAACTTTGTTATGCCTCCTAGTTGCCCTAAAAATGTTTAGTCCAGGGGACTCACCTACTTTATGAGTTTTTTTAGGCAGACAAGGGTATTACCCAATTTTGAATAAATTAGTCCATGCCTAAACCAAAATTTCAAAGTCTGAAGTCTCTATTTTTATCCTGGGTAAATATTTTTTATAATTTGTATCTGAGCTATATTTTTAATCTTAAAAACTAAAGAAAAATGAAAACATTCATTGTTCATTTCTCAGTAATTCTACTTTTGACAGGTTTAAAGCTGTTAGAATAAAAAGAAGGCGGCTTTTAAAAAAATACGCATAAAGACCAAACTAATTATTGTTTACCCCTTAATTCAATTTAATTTTAAATTTAATAAATTATAAGGCCACCATGAAAAAAACATTTTTCGCCTATCCATTTTCCAAAGATTAGGCTTTTTAATCTATCAGATTTCCGAATAAAGATTTTCGGGGATCCGACTCCAAAACAAATGAAACTGCTTAAGGATTAATTATTTGAAATTTTGACCACAGTTGCCCAAAGACAGCAAAAGATGGTTTTGACAACAGACTGATTTACTCATGCAAGCGAAATATTTTTTTTATTGATAATTTTGTTTTCGTCTTGTCTTGTTTTTTCCATATCTCCGGTTTAAAATCACAAACACGGGGCCCAGTGGCGGTTCACTATAAACAAAATAATTTTATACGCTTGGGGCATAAACGGCGATGTACATCAAAAAATTTAACAATTAAAACCCGGGCTTATTTATTCACGAGATTTTTTATTTCATATTATGCACCCGCACAAGTCGATTTTGTTTAAAAGAAAGTTATTTCTTTAAATGTGATATTTTCAATAAAATTACTTCATGAAGCATTTGAAACGTCAAAGGCAAATTTTACATTAAAAATTAATTTGTTCAGCGCTTAAAGAATAGAAAACAATTCAAAAAATTTTAAAAGCGAATAAAAGTATCCTATGTCCTTTCTCCGTTCAAGCTACCTCTTAAATTTCAGCCAAATCTTAAATTTTCCCAGTTAAAAAAGAAAAACACAACTTTCTTTTTATAAACATACATAGATAAGATTTGCTTTCCAATTACACTGAATGATTTATATCGTCTTATATAAAAATGGTTAGAAAACAAAATGGAAAAAAAATGTTTAAGACTTTTGGAGAAATTAAAAGTATTTACTAAATGGATCGTTTTTCAAAAAATTTTGAAACATCTCTATTTCTATGTATAAATCAACTTGAAAATTTTATTGAATTCCAAGAAAAAAAGGCTTTTGAAATTTTTTAAAGCCGTATTCCCTATTCTCAAAATTAAATTTTAAAGTAGATGAAATTTTTTTTTTTATGAAAAAATGTCAGACTTTAAATATACGTTTATGAAGATTACTTTTTTTAGGTTATTCAAATCAATAAATTTCAACACTATATTTATATCTATAAATAAACTCTTTTAAATTATTAAAAAGTGGGTTTTATTCCAAAATAAATTTTAAAATAGATGAACGTTTGTTATTGGGAAACAAAAACAGATTAATAATAAATATCCTTTATGAATTACTTCATTAGGCTCATTCAAATTATTTTAAAAAGTCAAATCTGTCAAGCCCAAAGTTTTTTTTTCAGATAATAACCCAAAAAACTATTGGTTAATTTTTTTCTCTTTAGAATTATTTCTTTTTGAACTTTTGTTCTTCGGGGAAACCATTGCACCACTTTTAAAAAGTACTTTTAACGTTATTGCATGATGTAAAGATCCCTTTTTAAAATTTCGTCAACGTCTCTTTTTTGTCCCTAAAGCAGAGACCTTGTTTTGAAAGGATGATACCCACCAAGGGGCAGACAGGAACTCACAGCTGTATAACTCAAAATTTAGATAATATTCAATTTTAGGTTTACACCAAATATTCCTTATTTTGGGAATATATTGTTCTTAGATAGATATCAATATGTGTCTTTTAGCTGCAGATTGACCGAGCAAAGCTAGGTAGCAATTTTAAAAGTTATATTTAATGCATTAAAACAACATTTCACTATATATAAATTGAGCAACAAGCAGAGAGAAGATATCTTAAGAACAAATAAAAGTTTAGAAAAAAGTTTTAAAACACTTTTCTTAGAATCACGACAATGTATATAAAAAATAATTCCGAGGAATTCAGCCAAACCACTTAAAATTTAATATTAAAATCAATCATTTTTAAATATACCTACTAAAGGTTATTATTACTATTATTATTTATTAGAAATAAAACATTTAGATTTTTATAGTTATTTTAACGTAGTACGGATTCCAAAAGTAATAAAGAAAAAAAAAAGAAAATATTGTCCAAAAATTAAGGATATTTTTTATGTTTCATATAATATAAACCCATTAATCAAAGTTTATGGAACGGAAATTCTATTCTGAAAATTCGTAATAAGTTTTTGTTTTTTCTATTCGGTAAAGTGAAATTTTGAAAAAATAATGACGTCCCACCAAAATTGATTTTTTGGGTTATAGGTGGAATGGACAAATACAATTTGGAAGTTCCATTTCATAGCATTGGTTTATCTTATTTTAGAACTTTTGATTAAGAATAATCAGGGGCCCAATATTAAAACTTGACAAAAAAGCATTCCAAAAGAAACTATTCTTAAACTTCAACATCCAAAAGAAAATAAAGTTTACCTTTTAATGCGTTCAAGTTTAAGATAAAGTTATAATTTTTTTTGAATTCTTTATTAAGAAAATCTTCTTTTTACTCTTTAATGCATAATTTTATTAATTATTCCACAAAAACTGGTTCTATAGTGTCAATTTTTAGATATATTATATTATATATATTAACAAAATGTTTATTGATTTGAGACATTTAATTTAAATTTTGTTCTATGTTGGAAAGTATGCAATTAAATTTTTAGGCTCTTATTGAAACTAAGTTTCGTAAGGGACAATACTTTGGGTTTGGTTTCCAGTTGTTCAATTAAGGGTTTTAAAAGAGCGATAATTGTTCTTTCTAGCGATTAAGATTATTTTATATAGGTTCAAAGTTATGAAAGCTTTATAAAGCGTTCCAGGACCATTGTTTTTAAAGGTAATTTAATCCAGAATCCGGGAAAATTAATTCTGAATGATAAATTAAATTTCATTTATTCGTTTATGAATAGCCTGAAAATTTTCTTGAAGCCTTAATGGAGTGTTTTCTAATTTGCAATAAAGATAATAACGAGTTTTAGGCAATTATTGAGGTATTTTGTTTTCCCAGATGGAAATCATATAGAATAAGGACTTAACTTAAATGTGTAATTTATCTGAACAATTTGCAATATTTTTGACATTTATCCCAGTTTAGGCGTAAAAATATCTTTTTTGCCTCTAGCAAATGACTTCATTCAAGAAAAAGAATTATGATAGTATAAAAAATAATAAATTTTTCGTTTCACTTTGTTATCCAAACTCTTAAAAATGTCAATCGTCGAAATTTCAAGAACCTTAAAAATTACAAAAGTTAAAGCCTAGTTGAGGAATTTAATTTTAAATTTAAACCAGTTTAACCCGTGATCAGGCCCAAAATACCCCAGTCAAACCAAGGAGTCTGTGCCAGCTGAAAGAATCCTGACCCATGCTGTTAACCCTTGATTGTGGTTGCTCCCCCGATTTGCGTATAAACTGTTGGGGGGATTTAATGATTTTGAAAAAAAAAGTAAAATTTTTTTGGGTATAGCCATTTGGCGGTAATTTTGTTTTATTTCCAATAATATTTTTTGAAAAATATCAATAATCAATCAATTTGGAATATTTGGACTTTTTCACAAAATAAATTTATGATTTGTAAAAAGTTTATTTTATGTTATATATTTAAAAAAAAAATAATAATTATTAAATAATCACCGAAAACAGAGAAAACATTAAACGCTGGTCCGAATTGTAAAACCTTTTTTCGGCTTTTATTTCAAAAATTGGGGAAATGTATAAATGAAAATTTACATACCGAATCAAATAAAGGGTAAGATTTTACAATGATATAAAAAATTCAATTTCGTGGAACTGAAAAGATTATTGATTCCATTTTTTTTTTTTATTTAAACTGGACTGCATTGAAAATTGTATTTGTTGAACATCCATGGAGAATAACCAATCAATTTTGACGGCAAATTTTTAATTCCCAGCGAATGTCAGTTAACCGATTGTATTTACGCTCCATTAACTGGAAGACGAACAGATTTTTATAGTGATTAAAGAATTTTGTGGTTTTTGTTTATTTTGGGGGGTTAATAAATGTTAAAGTTTAACCGATATTAATCATAGATTAAGTTTTCTTGTCATTTATAAGTTCGAATCTACACAAAAAAGGAGTTAACATCAAAATCAAAATCTTTATTCAACATAGGGGATCCTACTTATTGATGGTGAAATATCCACCACTGGTTCGAAAAGGACGCCTTTGACCTGAGAAGAACCGGCGAAAGAAACTCAAAGGGACTTTTTGTCATCTGGTACAATGAAATTGCAGCAATGAACAAATAATTAAGCATAAAATTGTCATATTATTGAAAAAAAAGCTCATGAGCATTCATTGCTACTGAGTATTTTAATTTGTTTAAAAATTCATTTACATAGTTAGTGAATTGTTGGTAAAATTTTTGTAAATTAATAGTTACATTTTTAACGTTTTCTGGGATTTTGTTGTAAAAGCGAATATAAGAAAAAGATTCAGATATTCTTCGCAGTCCAGTTGCTGGAACTGCTGCTTTGCTTGTTTCTAATATTTATTTGATGTGCATTACAATGCCTTAAATTTTTTTTTTTTTTTTTCTGCACATACATACAATTTTCAAAAATATTTTGAGAACTAACGGTCAATATTTTAATTTGAGTACACTCTCTGAGTGATTCTTTGGGGCCTAGGTTATAGACTGCACGAATAGCTCTTTTTTGAAGGACAAAGATTGTATTAATATCGGCCGGCGATTGTATTAATATGGGCGTTTCCCTACAGTAGAATGCATTTTTTTTCCGTTCTGAGCCGCCGGCCAGTACGGACCTCTCTCGTGCGTTCCCGCATGAGTTCGTTATTCTCGCTTACGCGGTACAAAGTTAGTTGGTGTCACAGTGCTGCCGTGTTAGTAGTGCAGTGTTTCGTTTGTGTAAGTGCTCGCAGGCAGGTTCCGACTCTAACTTAAGAGTTACACACACACAAAAAGCCCACGAGGCATTTATCTTTAATTAACTTGTGCTGCTTTAGGTAGGCTTGGAATAATGGGCCAAATCCACGCTGGTTACGTCGCCTTGTACTTGAAGGCAAAGCCGCCGCGTCGCCTCAAAATCGCTCCACGCCGTCGCCGTTCGTGACACCCAACCGACCGTAGCCCAGATGTACACCTGTCCTGTGTCTTAGCTTCGGCGCAATCAGACGCCGAAGACGAACCCCGCTCCAAATGGACTTCGAACCCACGACCGTCAACAGACGCCGCAACATAGCTGACCAGAAGGTTTTACCACTGCGATCGCGGAAAAAGGGCAAAAACGCCCCGCCATGAGAGAGCGACACCGAGAGCCGCCCTAGCTCCCGACGCCTGTCACGACCACGACGCCCGCGAAAAGCCCGCGGCCGAGCCGCAATCAATTCCTCAGCACTGCAGGACGTATATATCGCGAACGTGCCAGGCTTCCACCCGGTCGTGATTCACGACAAGAATCACTGAGTCATGTTCTACGTGGCTATCAAAGACGAAAATATCAAAGTTTCGTTCCCCATACACGTATAGGCATAGCGGGTCAACGTAGAGACCCAGATGACTTCAGCGTTAACTCAATACCTCGCGAGGGTAAAATCTGCGTTTCACTTTCGCTGCTGGAAGACCGACTCTTCGAGTCGTCATTAGGGAGTTCCGAAGGAACTCGAATTAGACGAGGTCAATGCGGATCTCAAACGCCAGGGATACCCTGTGCATAGGGAGTGCGCCGCATGCACCACCCACGCATAAATTTGAAATGGACCACTATGGTCGAGCTTGATCTTTCCCGAGGAAAATCATATTCAATGGCCTTCAATATGTAAATTAACCGGTTTACGGGCGAAACCCACGCAAGACCGGCTAGTCAGCGCAGTGTCATAACGCAACATTGACACACAACGCGCAACCGTTTCGCGCGTCACGTTGTGTGAAATGTGCCGGCAGCACAGCACCCGGAGTGCCCAAGCCAAAGATTCGGTCGAGCTGCCCGCGTGCGCGAATTGCGAAAACGTAGGTCACCCGGTTAGTTACAGGGTTGCTCGAGAGCACCCAAAAACAATCGCGGCCATCTGCCTCACGTTCCGCGAACCCGCGAATTTGCGTGTTACAAGCGAGCTTTGTCCCTGCACCGCACCGGCAGTTAGTGCATGGACAAAGCCAGTTGTAATTAAAAACTGTCGCCGTCCCTAATGCTGCGGGTGGCAACAATCAATAAGGGAAACCGACCAGGTGGGTCCACAACAGCGAGCACAACCGCACCTGCGCCCGCCGCGCAAATCACGTCACACAAAGGACCTGGTAATTACGTCCGTCCGGCGCCTCGTTGACTTAATCTCGAAATACTTTGAATTCGCACAAAAAGTAAACATGTCTAAATTATACGATTTGGACTATAAAATGCACCTGGCAATCAGCCCAGTTGAAAAATAAACGTCTTGTCGCTCACGCCGAAATATTAGACGGCACAAGTAAATTTAAATAAGAACTGAAACAGACACAAACGAGTAGGTTAACGTTTAAGATGGCTACCAACTTAGTGTAGGGAAAACCGCGCTTCTAGTCGTATCGTGTTTTAACGCAAACGGCTCTTAAGAAGCAAAGGGATCCGAAGTCGCTAAATACTTGCAGGATTATAGTATAGACTTATTTCTAGTGCAAGAGACCTTTAAAACCGTCAATAGCCAATCCTAGAATCAGTGGCTATAACATAATTAGAAACATAGTTGTCAGGACCGCTGGAGTACACTGATATACTATAAGAGGTCACTACATATCGCACCATTAGACTACACCACACTAACTAACTTAGGAGGGACAGCGTGTCAGATTGCACTAGGCCACAGGCCGATTGTTCTTGTCGTGTACTCGTCCCTCATAAGAAGTTATTAGATCCGACCAGAGCTGCTTCTCAGCCTAGGTCCATCAACCATTATCGCAGGCGACTTAAATAGCAAACATCCCAACTGGAATTGCATTACGCCAAACACAAATGGCAATAAATTGCTGAACTCGAGGAGCCACTCAACATAAACATAATAGCTCCCAGGACCCCAACTAGATACTCAGACTCAGCATAGGCGCACCTAGCACTATAGACCTGCTTTTAGTTAGAGAGTCTCGCCTGATGTCGTATCGATAGAGGCACCTGTGAGTTAGGACTCACCACTTGCTGGTCTTATTCAAATTGACCAGCGCTGTGCAGTCCCTACGACCAAAACCGTAACAAATTGGCATTGTCTTGAACGCAACTCGCTATGGGCCCCAAAGTTGCTCAAACTTACCGGAGGTTATTGAAGTGTAGACAAAGCATATATTGCCATCGACAGTATCACACGATATCTCATCAGCCATCGACGACTCCAAAAGACAGTCAAGGTTCGGGTGACCGCAACTTTGGCTTGCCGTTCAGTATTCGATGTCTGATAAGAGAGAAAATACACTCGCGGGCGTTTTATCGCTATCCGTCCGAGTTAAACTGATTTCGCTTAGGAAACTTCAGTTAGAGGTCAGAGACAGGATAGAATTACACCGCAAAGAATCGGTTAAGTCTGATGGAAGACTTAGAGCTATCGCACACTGCCT
The DNA here is from genome assembly GCA_029286875.1 of Lamproptera curius. Lineage (NCBI taxonomy): Eukaryota > Metazoa > Arthropoda > Insecta > Lepidoptera > Papilionidae > Lamproptera > Lamproptera curius. The sequence goes on along the minus strand of JAGSMT010000763.1, from coordinate 55,761 downwards.
ATTGGCAGTTGGCTCGACGTATGAAGTCGGATCCCGCGACGCCATGCCGCCTTTATCAAAGCCAACTGGGGCTTGTTAGCTTCGATGACTTCGAAAAGGCCGAATGCTTGAAGCAATACACAGAAGAGCAATGTACGCTATCCGCGACACGCCGACGCGGCCCATCTATCGGAGGTGGACCGTCTAGTCGAACTTAGGGCTGCCTTACCACCAGAGGGCGATAATTTAACAGTGACCCCGGAGAGTTCAGCGATATTATTATGGTTTAAACCCCGGTCGGCACCTGGCCCAGACCGTATCTCAAATAGAACTCTAAAATACTTGCCAGTGCCTATTGTCTGTGTATTGGTCAACATTTTCAATATTTTATATCAACTTGTACTTTTCCTGATGCCTGAAAGAAGCCATCGTCATCGGTATTCCCAAGCCGAACAAACCTCTAACCTACCCACGAGTTATCATCCAATTAGCTTGCTCAACTGCTTGGGCAAGCTATATGAACGCGTAATTCTTCCGGTTGAAAGACCACACCTTGTCCAATAACTCATCCCAGACGAGCAACCGGTTTTCATCCGAAGCACTGTGTCCTGACCAAATTTATCGCCTGACGGAATTCATTCTGAACGGCTTTCATCAATCCAAACCCCGTGTCACAGGGGCCGTTTTCTTCGATGTCGCAAAGGATTTGACAAAGTTGCACAACGGCTTGATTTACGCTTCGTATACTCTCAAAGTGCCGGACAGGCTGGGTCACATCATCCAAGCTCACTTGTCGAATCGCTCTTTTCGATATCGAGTCGAGGGCACCCTGTCCACGAGCCGTCCGCCCAAGCGGGTGTCCTCAAGGATCGGTCCTTTCACCTTTATTATTTGGCACACACGAGCGACATTCCAAAGCCTGACGATGTCAATCTGGCACTTTTCGCCGATGACACCGCTCTATTGTTCGTCGCTTCAGACCGAATTATATCTACAAAGCTCCAAACGCGATCAATCGTTTAGGCGAATGGTTCGTAATGGAGAATCGATCAATCCCGATAAAAGTGAGCAATCACTTTCTTTCATCGGTTCTAGATTACGTCGTGATTATACGATACCCCGGTCCCAAACCCAGCGCGTCAGGATACTGCCCGCTGCCGACACCAGACACAGGCAATCTAAAACTTTACGGCCAACCGATCCCATGGGAAAGGAAGGCCAAATACCTAGGCGTGACCTTCGACTGCAACATGTCGTTCAAAAGTCATATTCGGGACGTTAGGAGAAGGGCTTTTCGTTTGACCAATCATCCCCAACGAATCTTTGGAAAAGTCGCTCAAATATAAACTTTTATTGTACAAGAGCATAGACCAGGGCTTATGCGGCCAAACCCCGCCACGATCCTCCACACCCTTTTTTTTTTTGGTTGAAAATCCAGAGGATTCCCCGCCCCGACTGAGGGGGGGGAATGGGGCCTCGAAAGTGGAGCCGGTAAAAAAAACCAACGGTTGTTCCTTCTAAATGCAGCCGGGGCCGGGCCGATCACAGCTTCCGACCCTTGGGACGTGGCCTCACGGGCCCTTTTCTCCGGGTGGGAAACCGAATGTTTAGGCGCCGTGCCGGAACTAACAGCACGGGCCCCCTTGAGCCCTTCCGGCGGCGGCCCCGCCGGCCCAGGGCCGGCGGGGAAGGTTTGGCGCGTACGCCCCCTTCGGCGCCCTGGCCTTTTCGCGGAAGCCAGGCGCCGGCCTCCCTGACCTTTCCCCGGCCTCCTTCCGGGCCCCACGTCCGCAAAAGCAAGGAGGCGCCCCCACGACCCGCCTCAGCATCCCCACCGCGAAAGCGGTCGGCCCCAACCCGGCGCAGCCTCGGCGTTGCTCGACCCAAGCTGGACTTCCAGCGCGTGTTGGGCCGTCTCTTGGCCCAAAGGGTGGTGGCACCTCGGGCCCCCACCCCACGCGGCAAGGGACCTGGTGTTCGACGGCCGGCCCGGGTGCCCAGCCGCAGCCCCCACTTGTTTGAAGGGAGCGCAACCTGTCCTCCCCCCTTTATTCTTTCTGGGGTTTGAAGCCCTGAGACTTGGCCCCGCGAAAAAGAGGACGCGAACCCCGCATCCAGGTCCCAGGGCAAGAAGAAAAGGCACGCCACCGAATGGTCCGTAGCCCCACGGCCGGATCGCCAACACCCTCTGGGCTCCCACGCCGTACCTTTGGGGGGCCCCACACGGGCCCCGTACAGACCGGACCGAGACCGGAAAGGCGGCGACAGGGAGCCTTCCTCCAGGTTTGGGAGTCTGCGGAGGCCGGCTCCCCACGCGGGGGCCCTGGCGCAAACCCATCGGCGGCCCAGATAGGCCGAATATTTCATGTCCGGACGTCGACGCGGACGCCGCAACAATTATGGGGGTCCGCAGGGGCGTTCCGGGCCCGAAGAAAGGGCCGGAAGCGCCATAGGCCCAGGCCGGACGCCCAAACGAGGACCCCGCAGTGGCGGGAACGCAGCCCCTGTGAAAATTGGAGGGGGAAATTGGGGCCGTCCGCGACGGACGTCGACACCCCGAGGGCCGCCACGAAAACAAAACCACCGTTCCAAGAACCCAAACCGACCCCGGGAACTCCACGAACCTTTGGTCCGAGCCCCTTCGGCCGGAACCGACAGTCGATGCGACAGGTAGGCCCGATCACCCTTTAGAGGTAGGGAGGCACCCCGTGGTATCGGAGCGCCTCTTATGCAGGCTCCAGGGCAGGCAGTTAATGCGTTGGCGATGTCGAGTGACACCGCCAAAACACCCTCACCCGAGACACCGCATCCTGCGTCAGGGACCTCGACCCGCAGCACGCGTGGACGGTCGACCGGCTCTTGCGTGAAGCCATACTGACACTCCCTAGATTTGGACCGACGTGCTCCAGGTGCTGGACGATGCGGGCGCCACGATTCTCTCAAAGAGTTTTCCCACATCGTCCAACAGCACGATCGGCTCAGTGGCGGAGGGTGAGTCCGCAGGGACGCCCCTCCTTTGGATGAGGACGAGTCTGCCTTGCTTCCACCTTGTGGTATTAAGGCTTGAGCCAGACAGGCAAAAACATCGCCTCACTCTGGGCTCCAGAGCGTCCCCAGGGCCAGCGCGCGCGCGTCCCGGAATGCCATCGACCGGGGCGGTCGTTTGCCCCTCATTTGAGAAGGCTGCACCTGAACTCTCCCGGGTAACTTCTGGCGCTCGGGACTGGGTCGACCTCATCCGTGCTATCTGGGACCATCGAAGGTGCCGTGTGCTCCTCTCGCTGTGGGAATAAAGCTCGGCGATAGCCGCAACAAACTGCGGCGCCAGACTCCGGTGAGCGAGAGCCCAAGCGACAGTCCTGTTCATCACCATTTTGTAGGCCGCCCCACGGATCACCGTTCCAGCGCCGCTCAATAACTCCTCCCTAGCCGCGGCGATCGCCTCGGCTATTCCTCACTTTGAGAGCCATCCTTTGCTGCTGAAAGAGGCGAGCAATAGGTTCCAGGGCCGGGTCTCTGCGCCGTCGTCCCCGACAACGGGTGTACTTGGCGCCGTGCCACGATGCACCTCTGCGCATCGCGGCAATTTCCGGATTCCACCAGTACACCCGGCGTTTAGGAGGAGACGTTTGGCCCGGGACATCGACGCGTCACACACCTGTGTCATTGCGTCCCGGAGCCATTGTGCCTCCCCTCCACATCGACAATGTTCGGCGCAGAAACCACGAATGCATATTGCCGCCTCCTTCAGCAGTCTCGGTCCAGGCTTCCGAGGCGCTACCTGGGGCCGTCGTCCTCGGGTCCGGCCAGGGCCGGTATAGGTGTCTAGGAAGGCGGAGACCCTGAATCGGAAGTAACGATGTTCCGACAGGGTCTCGACGCCTCGTCACCACCTTCCAGCCCTGTATTCGGCGAGCCAGGCGGGGCTATGAACTGTTATACGCTTACTGTAGTTCACTGCTTTTAAAAAAGAAACTGTTTAGCTCGAAGTTTTTATTTGAATTAGAAAACAATATATTTTTAAGCTTGCCAAGGTTTTGAGTTTTAAAGGGGAAACCCCCATGAGGGCTTTAGGTTGCTGGGGCATAATTTTAGCCACCCATTTCGAAAAGGTACGGTCAAAGCTTATTGCACAAAGATAAAAGTATAACCACTTTGGGAAAATTTTAAAAAAAAACTGTTTAACCCTTCGAGGTTTTATATTTTGTGAATTTTTTAAATAATTAATTTATTAATTCTGAAATTTTTGGGTGTTTTTTTAAGAAAGAAAATTAAATATACAAAAAACAAAGCTAATACCTTAAATGGGAAATAAATTGAATTCCTTTGGATATTTACAAAGATTAAATTAACAATTTTAAAGAATTATTTTTTTTAAGTTTCAAATTAAATCGAAAGAAATTGGCAAAATTTGTTTTTTCTTTTTAAAAATATTTAAAATTTAAAAAGTGGATCAACCTAGAATTAATCTTATAAACCTTTTACACTTAAAAAGCTTAGATAATCAATCATTTGGAATATTACAACCTTACCAATATAACAAGTTGGTTTAATATTTTTTAATTCTCAATTTAAAGATTTAGATGCAAAAAAATTTCATTTGCTTAGTTATCAAACCATGAATTATTTTATATTGACAAATTGAGGAAATTTTTTAAGCTTTTTTAATAATTTCAAATTTAAGGAGGGATTTATAATTAAATAAACATCAGTTTTCCAAATTTTGGGAGTTTAAATTTTTAAGGAACAAATTTTCAATAAAATAAATTTCTTACTTAATATTTTTCACGAAGGAAGATCCAAAAACAAATTAAAGAGTCATAAATACATTGAAAGGTAATTTTTATAAAATTATTTTAAAATTAACTTTTAATCTAAAAAATAACTTTCCCAAATAATAGCAACTAAAACGAATTAAAAAACAGAAATTATTAAGTTTAGGTTATAAAATTTATCTAGGAATTCCCAAAGTTAACAATTCCAATAATTATTGTCAATATAGACATTGCTATTTTAAAAAAAATGGAATTTATAGTTCTAAAAAAGAAAACTGGGTTGGATACAAAGTAGAAAATTATTAATTTTGTTAGGGGTCAATATTAAATTAGACATTTTTAAAAAAATTGTTTAGTTTCTTTAATTTTAAAGTAAGGATTGGATTAAAAATATAAATTTGGTAAAATTTTTTTTTGACAATTAAAAATTTCATTTTAAAAATTTGAATGGTTTTTTTTATAATTATTTTTCCATGGTAAATTGTTTAAAAGTAACAGGCAAAATATTTTGAACCAATTAGATACTATTTAAAAAAATCAAAAGTGAAATTCTTTGTATTGAATTATGGTTTAAAAGGTTTTACAGGAAAATCTTTTCTTTATTTACATTGAATATAGGAAAGACCCAATTTTTAAATGGTTTTATATGGAAAATCTATGGTAACAGTGAATTAAAATCATCTTTATTTAAAGATCGAAATATAACCAGGGTTTTTTATGTTACAAAGCTTTCAATAAGTTGAGACCCCAATGAACGACGATGACGAAAATTAAATTTACAGCAATTTGGTTTAAAAAATTTATATAAAATTGTATATAAATTAGTGTTGTAGCTAGAATATAAAAATATAATAATTTTTTATTTGTTACATAACATGTAAATATTTTAATCATTTAGATTTCATTTTGACCTGGTAAGTGGTTAAAGACGTCGATTAATAAGGAGAGTGGTATTATTTTATTTACTCTTATAATTTTATAGGGGTCCCTTCCAAATAAGGAGGGCCTTCAAGTTTTAGATGATTTTTTAAAAAACGTAGTCGACTTTATACTTTTTGGGCTATGTTTATTAATAATTTTGACTTTTCTTTGAACCTTGGATATTTTTGCAACTTTTCTTAGATATTTTGGGCGATGGTCTTTTGATGTATTCGGATAAGTGATGTCAGGGTAGTTCAAAAATTGAATCGGGGATAAAGGGTTTGTCCGAAAACTAGTTCTAAGGGGAAAAGCGTAGTAGTGGGACGTACTGTTAAGGTGAGAAGAGTATAAAATTTGTGCCAATTAGATTGATTCTCATTCACGTAGGATTTTGATTTTTAAGGTTGAGGGCTTTTTCAGAGCACCTTGAGTTTTGGGGTGGTAAGGGAGGGACCAAATTTTTTTTATTTTTAGGGAATTGCAAGTTTTTTTTGAATAACTCAGGGTTTAAATTTGTCCCTTGGACTGGGATAGATTTTGGAATAAAAGAGTTATGAAGGGAACTACATTCCGTTTTTAACATTCGAAATAGGGTAGCAATAAAATTTGGTGAGGTCATCTTGAAGAGTAAGTATACTTTAATTTTGTAGTCCAGCTTCAGGCAGAGGGCCAACAAATCGAGACTTATTCTTTCAAAGGGGAAAGTTAAGTGGATGATCGATGGGGTCATTAATTTGGCGAAGAGCTTTTTGTGCTATTTTGCAATTTTTTACGTATTCTTCTATTTCGGAACGCATATTTTTCCAATAGTATCGTTCTTAATCCTTTACATTCTGTTTGAAACCTAATGTCCCAAAAGGAATGTTTTTTCCTTAATATTTTGCACTGTTGGAAAGGGTTAAATTGTGTTGTATGAATTAAATTATATTAGGGAAAAGGTACTGAGCATGCCGTATTTTTAATGAAAAATTTTGTTCAAACGATTTCTGAAAAGCAATTTCATTAATATCACCGGGAAGATATCATCTCTGACTATTTAAGTGTTTTTAAAAAATGTCAGGATGGGTGCACTACAGTAAATACATTTTGTCAAAAGCAAATAAAGGTTTTCCTTTTAGTTTTTTTTGAATGAAGTTCCTACCATGTTAAAGGCTCATCTGATGCGATATGATGTCCCGATGGGGATTCGATTCGTCATAGTTCCAAAGACACAGGAACAAATGGTTCTTCTTTGTTTTTAAGAAGGCTTTCGTTATGTTTCTTATGTATTATTGTAGGTCTCATTTGATGTTAAAAGATTTTTGGAAATCGGTTTCTTTAAGAGTTGAAGGGTGGTCGTCAATATGTTTCGCTGTTTGAGATAAGTATCTAATGGGGAGGCGGTTTGAAAAAGGATTGCGAAGGAGGAGAGTCAAGGGGAGAAGGAGGATTATTGGGTTGAGGCGGGATAAAACTATATTTTGTTCGTTGTGAGGACAATACCCAAATCTCCAAAGGTCTATTAGATCATCATTACTCCAAAGGGATAATTTATTGGAGGTTAATAGATAAACCTGACGTGAAGGTTGGGGATTATCTTGAATAATTGGATTAACTGGAACGTTATAAAGTGTCACATTTATTTATTTTGCCCTTTTATAAATACCATAGTCAAACTTTCAGTTTCAGCTCCACAACTAATTTGGAACCGGCTTTTAATTGAATAGCCATTTTAAGGGGGTGGTCTAATATGGAATTTTTGCCATAAAATATGGTTAAAGTTTTTTCAAATATAATGGCTAAACATTTTTTTCGGTAACCTTTAAATTACTTTCAGCTTTTTATTTCCCGTGAAAGCAAGGGGCGGCTTTCACAGGACCCTGGGATAGTATAGGGATTTAGGGTTTGAAGCACCCAAGAAGGAAAGGTTGGTGAAACAGGAATGCAGGTTTGGGGAGACAGTTTATTTTTTTAAGGATTCAAATAAGTTGTTGGTCGTTATTCCAATTAAGGAACGTCCTTTAAGGAGATGGGTTGGGTTTAGAATTTTTGATAGATTTGGAATAAAGGTCGGTAATACGACACTAGACCTAGAAAGGTTGATGTCTTTTTACATTTAGGTTGGGAAATTTCGACAGCCAGTTATCCGATTGGTTTCCCCTTGATCCGTTATAATATGACCGAGATTGGATCTTTACGGAGAAATTCGCCTTATCTGGTTTTAAATTTAAGGTTGAAAGTTCTGAGTCTGTCGAAGACGTTGGATAATTTTTCATGTGAATATCAAATCATAGGAATATTAACATATTTTGAGATAACGCATTGAATGCCAGACCTGAGGGGGCAAGTTCATTAGTCTCTGGTGGCGGGATTTTCCCTATTCTAGTGAATTAAGTGGCCTTGTGGGACGAAAATGTGATTTGGGCGTTTGTTCGAAATTTGATCTGTGAAAACCGGAAGCTAAATCTAAGGTACTAAAGTACTTTTTTCCAAGCTGATCAAATTTGAAATATTAGGGATTGGATGAATCACCAATGGTAATATGTTATTTGGAATAAACTATCCCTTTTCGTTGACCGGATGATCGGTCTTTTTTTGGCCCAAAATCCATAGGAAGAAGGGATGTAGAGGTTTGATGATTCCATCGTCAAGCATTTTGTTTATTCCGTACTCGTTTGTGTATTTCAGGGAATCTAGATTTTGTGTTATTAGGAGGAAGATGTTGGGATCTCATGTTGTAAGGCATTAGGAAAATTTTCAGGGAAGATGAAAAGTCAGAATAAGAACAGAGGTCATATAAGATTGTTTCTTCAGATTCAGGGAGACCAAAAGATTCAAAATTCTCCCGTCCATTCAACTATTATCATGATCATTTGAATATAATGGTAGACCCCGCATTCTTTCATTATTCAAGGGTTGATTTCAAATTTTAATTTAGGACAAATGTATTGGAGAATCAGAGGGCCCGACTGAAATGTTGATTTTGGTTCCTTTCTTTAAAAACAATTTTACAGAAGAGATTCTATTGATTCGATCGAGAATTTTTTCATTATATCGGGGGGACACAGCGCATTCAATTATTGTTTGTCCGAGGGGTTTTTGTAAATAAATTCAGGAATTTGATATTAAGTAATGTTTGGTCGACTTGGGTATTTTTTTAAGTCAATCTTTGTATTGGGAAAATCATTAATATGCCATCAAAAGGAAAGTTCCGGGATGACGGAAAATGGAATAAAAAAATCCATCGAATATGTCCGGAGAGTGCATCCATCCCCTGTTCCAATGCCACGAAACTTATTTTATGTTTCACACTTTGCATTTTTCAATGGCGTCTACTTTTTAACAGATGATTGATGCGCCACGTCACAAGAAGTCTCAAAGGTTTTGAAGGATGGATGTTTGGACTTTCCAAAAAGAAAATTTTTATTGGATTTGTTTAAAATTATAAGTCTTTAATTTTCCTTCTGTTTAGGAGCTGCATGTGGGAAAGATTTGAAAAAGTTCATTTTTCCAGGGATAGTATTCATTTAGTAGTTGTAAATTCGATTTAGTAGAACAGTACAATTAGTATTTTCTTTGGTTTAGTAAACTGAAAATTTTCGGATTTAGTAGAACTGTGAATTAGTGTTTTCTTTGGTTTTGAACAGTAGAATTAGTATTTTTTTTGATTTGTAGAAGGTCGCGTCAAAAATGACCGCCTGATGTGAAATGAATAGAACAGATTATTGTCATCGTCAGATAAGGATAGGGCATTATGAGTTTGGGTTGGTTCCCTGTTTGGTAATGGACTTAGATACAGTGAGATTAGGCGTGCATATTGAAGATTTTTTTGAGACTTTTAAGGTCGGTCTATCGATTTCCTTATTTGTTTTCCCGCACGAACCGGTCAAGTTGGTTTAAATTAAAATCTCCCCAGGTTTTACGGTTTTGAATGACCCAGGTAAAGGTTGAGGGCGTTTAAAGCATTCCCAAGGTTGCCGGTTTGTATTTTGTTGGTTTTGGGCAAAATTAGACCTTTTGTTATGAGAAGCTCCGTTTTCCGTTTTCATCTGTGACCAGTTTTTAAAATATCTGCAATGGACATTTGAATTTTCTGCCGTTATTTAATGTTTCGCGGTTGGAATAATGTGATTTTGAAAATTAGATTTTGGGAAGTGACATTTTTCTTTGGGAAGCTTGGAAAGTTTTCCTCGAAGAAGCAAGTTGTTCCTTTTTTTTTGGGTCTCTAACCCAACGTTGACAACTGGGAGGGCCTATCATAAAAACGTTCAAACCAAATCTTGTAGGGCTACTCAAGAAGTTCGTCCTTCTTTTTTTTTTTTGGGGATAGAAATTAATTTGTCAAGGTTTTGGAGGAAGATTCAATTTAATGAAAAATTGACTGAGGTTCATTAGACCCTGTTTGTTCTTGAAGATCTGAGAAGAAGATATGTTTTGGGTCAAAATTGGTTTTAAAACCCTAATTGTGTCCATTTTGAAAACTCTTTAAACAACGGTTTTTCACCTTCAAGGCTTAAATATATTTTAAAGGTTCATGGGAAGTAGATGGTTGTATGGCACGGCAATTATTTAAAAATGGGTTAACTTTTCGTGGAAACCGTCGAAGGTTCCAATAAATTTTATCAATAATTTTAAACGATTTCAGTCCCTAATTTTTCTTCTTTTTATCGGTTTTCGACATATAAATGTAACAATTAATTACCAAATTTAGGTCAATTAAAACAAATCAAGGTTATAACGCTAATAGAATAACTTGAATAAAAAAGGACAGTACGAGGTTGAGACACGATGTTATCACTTTAAAAATTATTCAGATAAGAAAGACATTAGGCCTTTATGATTTAGAAAGTACGGGAATATAAAACTTTAGGGCAATTATATGAAAGTACAAATGTTCTTCACACGTATTTAATGAAATTGGAGTTTTAAGAATAATTTGATCACAGGATTCTGGAACATTGTGTCGTTTTCACCTTTGCGGGAAGCGATGACCAAAAGGTTGGAGGCGGATGATGAATGTGAGGTCCTGCCTCCTGGCAGACGTGGGAGACAAGAGCAAGTCTTTCTAGGACCTGAGGCTGTGGTGATGGCCCACCCCCGATTCTTCTTTGTTTCGGCCCTTTAGCCTTTAGCACCGACACTTTTTAAAAACCGGGATTTTTTAAAAAACCTTTACGCCCCACCTTTATACTTACTGGTTCACGTTTTAAAAAAAAACTGTTTATTGAAGTTTTATATTTAGAATTAAATTATTAAAGTATTTAAAATTGACTTAGTACAAGGGATTTTAAAAGAAGGAAATTCCAGGGGCTGATTAACCTAATTATTAATATTTTATTAAGCATTCCATTAAATGCGAAAAGGAAATTGCAGCGCCATTATTGTCATACAAAGAAAAGATATAAAGAACGATACATCAACGATCGACCGCCCCTGGGCTGGACACGGTTTACCGAACCCGTTTAGGACCGACCCCGACCTCCGGGCCATTCTCCAGTGTCCTTCCCCGGGTCTGCAGGGAACCCCGCCGGGGTTAATCCCCGCGACCAGCACGGAAGGGTCCGTAAAACGGATCGTGACCCCAGTCGGTCTATACCGAAGTCGGCGGGAATCGGGGGAAAGTAAGCGAAACAACCAAAATCTCCCAACAGAGCCCGACGAAGCCTGGACCTTTCCACGTCCCTGGTTGAGGGGACCCGCAGCCCCGAGACCACGCCGCAGTGGACAGGTCCCCGGCCCAGTTATTGCCGGGGAACGTAATACGGTTCCACACTACGGATTTGAAACCGCCTTCTGAAACAAGAGGTCCAGCTCTGGCGCAGGGTTCAGTTTGTAGCGGATGTTCAGCGGGCCATCTTTATTCGATGGCCATTTGATCCCCTAGCCGAAGGCTTGGGCACCTGGCTTCCAAGCCCAGGCCTCCCTTTTTCATCCGCCCCTGTCGGTTTGGGTCGGGCCCACCCCAACGGCCAGTGGTTTTTTGCCCCGCAAAAGATACAACGGCGCGGCCGGCAACCTCCGGGGCCCAGTGGCCCAGCTGGGCCGCGGGCGAGCCTGCGGCACGTCCGCTCGCCCGATTTGAGGCAGTGGGGGCACGGACGCGCCGCGGGCGTTTCCCCCGCAGAACACCCCCGATCAGGGCGCCCACCATCGATTTTTTTTTGGTCGCCCGGGCGCGCCACTTTCCCACCAAGACCCGTGCGGTTGGCGGTTTTCCACTTTACAGGGGACCGCGCGCCTTTTTGGCTACCGCCTCAGCCACTCCGTTTTTCCAGGAATCATCCAGGCCGGATCGAAGATCCGATTTTTTGGGCCTGATATTTTTTATAGGACCAACCAATTGGCACTTTCCCAATTGTTCCTTTTGCCGCTGGCGGCCCCGGAACTTAGGATCGGGCCCCGTTGCAGCTGGCGGCGGGGCCATCGTTCCCGTCCTTAAATTATCCCTTCGGATCTTGGAGGATTAAACCCCTTTTTTCCGTCCCCAGCTAGCTTGATAAACAGCCGACGAGGTAGGGGCCTTTAATTTTGGCATCCTCTTCTTTTGCTGGGTCGCTTTAGGACCAGCGCCAGGCTTGGCAGTTTTACGGCGTGACACCAGAGTCCACCCATCCGTGGAATGCTCTGGTGCCGCCGACTTTGCTGCCGCTTGCCCAGCGCCGGTCGCATCCTGGCCTGGGTTGGTCCGGGGGCCCTTCTTTTTCCCCTTTTTGGCCTTCCCTTTATGGGGAAGGTTTGAAGGGGCAACATCCTTCGGATTGGGAGCGCCTTCACGCACTCCCTTCGCTGCACGCAGTGGGGCAGCAGGGGGAGCAGGGGGGGCAGGGGCAGTAGGGGCAGCAGCAGGCCTCACCACTGCCGCAAACGTAGGGGCTGCCCGTTTATCGGCGGCCAGTGGAGGACGGAGCCGCTTCTCCGGCAGGAGGCGGTCCGCTATATCATCGCGGTGGGCCTGAAACATTGGGCCCACCATGTCCACGATGAGGCGCCTCAGGATTTGTTCCAAATCCGTAGGCAATCCCTCAACGTGGACATCGGCCTTCAACTGCCGGTTCTCTACTTCGAGAGGCTGCAGACGCCGCACTTCCTCTTCTAGCGCTTCCACCCTGGCTACAAAACCTTCTTGTCAGCTGCATATTTCTTTATTTCAGCTGACTGGGTGGAGCGGCTAATAACATCCACCGTCTTTTTTACGGCGGAGGAGCACTCTTTTAGGGCACGGACGTACGTGCCCTTAAGGTTGCCGGACCTGAGCAACCTGGGAGATGATGCTCAGATTTCGAGCGCCATCTCCTTGCATCCTCCGCCGTTAAGTCATCCTCATCTACGGCCTCTCTCTCGGGCCGGGCCTACACAATTTCTTCGAGCGTGCGGTCCTTCTCCGCACGCCTGCCTGCCTTTGGGCCTTCCTCGTTTTTGCTAGCAGGACCAGATCAGTGGTAGGGTCCTGCTGGCTGCCGCTGCTCGACCGCGATCTCACAGCTGTCGCGGTATGGCGTTTCAAGAAACGCCCGCGTTCGTCTCTCTGAAGGGAGAGGCAGGTCACCTCCTTCTTCGGCCACAACCACCTTTTGCGCCGGCTGGTCCTCCTCGCTGGAACACTCACTTTGAGTGCCAGCAGTATCCTCTCTCGTGCGCTTCCTGTAAAGGAATTTAAGGGGAAAACCCCGCGCCTTCACCCTCGGAGAGCCGGCCCTCACCTGGTCCGCGCCTCTCCTTTCGACTGATCCTTCCGAAAAGGTTTCGGTGTCCGTAATCTCGCCATTGTCGTCGTTGAAGTCGTTTTTGCTCCTTGTTTTTATTCGATTTAATGTTGTCCATAACAAATCCACGAATAGTAGGTAAGGAAGTCCACCGGGCCAGGGACCATGTAGCACCGGTAACCTAAATACGCCTGGGGGCGGGAAGTTCCCAGGTGGGCGCTAATGGCTGGTGTGTCGTTCCAGCCGCTCTTGCGAGCACCCGACGCCACGTACCACAACGCCGAGATCAACGGTTTTTAGAGGTTGTCTCCTCGCGGTCCGGCCAATGAAGGCAGGACCCTCAGCACCTGCCGCAGGCCGCGAGACGTGATCCACGACACCACGACAGGCCGAGATCGCCCGGTGTTCGGCAAAGCCGAGTGCAACACCGAACGAATCACACCGTCCCTCTCGGTGTCTTCCATTCTACATCACGCTCTTTTGCCCTTTTGCCCCAATCCCCACACAATTCATACCTTTGCTCTTTCATACCTTTGCTCTTTCATACATCACGCTCGGCGAGGCTCTGACGCACTCGCAGGGGGTAGACCGGCTCGCATCCCGTGTTCCCTCTTAACACAGAGGGGTACAGGGAGCGAGGGTCTGAGGCCCGCCACAACAGGCTCACCTCGGGGAGCAACTGCTCCTCGCCACATCTCCACCCTTTAACGAGCAGACGCGCACCCTGTCAGTTTCTGTCCGCGCCGGCCGAAGCCGGTACCCCCAATATCTGGGGGGCGTGCCCCTATCCGCAACCTGGGGACGCGCCGGATGGGAGATCTGACAACTCCACACCGGATCCTCCACACTCCTAAAGCAACTACAAGTAGTTCAAAACAAATTCATACGCCGCGCCACTGGGGCGCAGTGGTACCAACGAAATGTAGACTTACACAGCGACTGTAAATTGCCGACACTCCGCGAGCACTTTAAAAAGTTAACTCGCAAACATAGATAAAGTAGTCAACCACAGCAACCCTCTGCTGGTAAAAGCAGCAACGTATACGGCCGATCCAAACGCGTCTAGTTGAAAGCGTAGACCGCGAAATGTTCTTCTCGACCCGGGCGAGGAAGGGGTCGCCGAGACTCCGGACCCAACGGGGTTCCCGACATCAGACCCTACACACCACACGAGTAGGGATAGCACACACTCACCTGTAGTTCGCCCTCGCTTACGAGCACAGCGACACACACACCGCGTATACTAGATACACCGCGTTCCAGGACGGTTCTCACCGCCCCCAGCAATCGATTAATACAGTCGCCAGACCGTCGGCGTCCCGGTTCGTAAACCGATCGTCGACGATCCTTAGGAGACATAAACTAATAACTAACTCACGTACCTTCTGTACGTGTGGCCTCCATTTTTAGCAAAAAATGTGGGCCACCTAGTTGGTGGGGACGGGAGCTTCTCGCGAACTCTGTGTTAGATGAAGCTTACTAAAGACATGAGTCTGGAAGCATAACTACAAGGATAAAAAAAAAAAAAAAAAAACAGTAGAATGCCATAAGACATTATACTGTGGAAGTAAATAAAATATACCAAGCGGGCTGTGTCCACGTCAGTTATTTGTCTAATTCTCTTTACAGCATATGCCGCGGAGCTAAGTTTATTTGCCAGTCCGTTTATATTGGGCCCCACTGCAACTTAGCGTCTATCGTTATGCCAAGAAACACAGTACAGTTAACAAGGCGCTTCCCCGTCTATTGATACTTAAAAATTACCACATATTACATCAGTGGTCATAAATTTTATACATTTTTGTTTGTTTTTATTGTTTAAAAAAAAACTCTTAACACTGAACGAATGCGCTACTTTGGAGGAAGTATTATTTACAACGTCATTATTCACTGTATTCATCATCATCATCATCATCAACAGCCTGTGATACTCCTATGCTGGACATAGGCCTCCCCCAATACACCATTAGAGGGTTTTGGACCGTATCCCACCATGCTGGTCCAATGCGGGTTGGTGGGTGGACCGACTTTTTTACATGCCCATCCGACGCATGGATCATCTTACTTTTCAGACAATTGGGTGATCGGCCCAAATTGCCCTAACCAACTATGAAACAACATTGAAAACTTGTTGAGTCCCCGCAGGATTCGAACCCACGATCTCCGGTTTCTAAAGCATACGCCCATACCACTAGGCTACGGAGGCAGTTTACTCACTTGCCTAAAATTACCATGTTGGATATTTTATTTTGTTTTTTATACCTGGCAAAAAAAAAATATTAGAAATAAGAATAGTGTTGCCTCGTATAACTTTAACATACCTTTATATTAACTTACTTCTATATTTAAATTTTCGTGGGGCTAATAGCAGATACACGTATTATGAATAATACTTGCATTAACAGTATTTTATTTTCAATACAGTTCTGCAAAATAAAGTTTATGACAGAATACGAAATAAAAACAGAGTTTGGTTTGCATAAAAGCATTGCCACATTTGTTTTAGCAGCTAAAATCCTTTCCTTATCTTTGCATGCGCAAAGAAGTCTATATTATGTCGAAAGATTTACTGTCGTTAAGCATTGTATTTTCGTGAAAGGTACGGTGTAATTGGTATTTATTTTGTCCTCTATTTCAACAAACAAGTAATGACAGGGTTTGAATTAAAAGAAGTTTGACTATCATTTACACAATACATTTTAGCATAACATTGTTTTTATTGTTTTTATAATTTTATTCTTAGTGTATTTCATTATTTTATCAAATCAGCCTGTTAAAGCCTATTGCTTAACATAGATCTTCCTTTTAAGTCGCCAAAAGGTACGATCCTTAACTACATGCGTCCACAGAGACGTTGCTCCAAATTGACAGGATGCGGTTGGCCATCGAGAGATTTTTGTCCACAATGATAGTCAGTTCTACAAGCTATGTAGCCGACACATAGCCATTTAAGCTTGCTAATACCGTGAGCGATGCCGGTTAACATTTTTCTGTTGCTGATCAATGTCTGGCCAATTAAATGCCCGGATGGCTTTACGGGGGGAGAAAGGAATTTTCATGATAAACTCCTCCGTAGCAGCCCCATATAAACTTGGACAAGCCGCTATAATTCTAATAAAACAATGTTGACTTTACCATGACTACAAAACATTAATTCAGTATAGCATAAGTAATATATTTTTTTAATAATTAACTAAACTAACTGCTTAAAATGTAATACATTGTAGTAGAAATTGTATGTTCAGTATGATTAGTTTTCAGTACTGAATGTATTTTTTTTAATTCAGTGCAAATAAACAGTAACATAAGATTGTATAACGCGAAATTATTTTCAAAACCCCTATCGGTTAGACTTTACAGTATTATTTATATTTTATTTTACTTACTATTTAATACTTTTTTCGATTTTGTATTACTGATTTATTATAATACCTTATCGGCATTTCATTTTCATAACCTTTTTACTATTATAATTATCAAACTATTACTAATTTCCTATCAATATAAGATGGATATATTACTTAAGGTGACTTTAGGCGGGTTATTCACAAATAATAATTTCATAATTTAATTGAAATACCGAAAAACGTTGTAATGGACACTCGATACGTCAGTTGCAATAACGGTGAATGACTTATTGAAATCATTAATCATTCGTATGAGTTGGTAGTTTTATATAATCATTAACGGCATTTAATGCAGTTAGTACAATAATAACTGTTAAAATCAGTTATTAAAATTTTAATTGGATGTGCTTTCACCTTTGTGTTATTACACATTTTAGATTATGACATCATACAATAACAGTTAACGAGTAATTATAAAAGGTATACCATTGTTTAACGAAGGAACGAAGTAGAAAAAGTACTTTAGTTTAACTAAAGATAAGAAAAATATTAACCACAAAGTTTCTGAACAAAAAACTCTGCAGCTGTGACAGATTTGACTTTTTAAAACAACTTTATTGAGCCTAAAAGTGAAGTAATTCATTAAGGCATATTTATTATTAATCTGTTATTTGTTTCCCACAATAACAAACGTTCATCTATTTTAAAATTTTATTTTTGGAATAAGAAAACCAGCTGCACTTAATAATTGTACAGAGTTAATTTATAGATATAAATAGAGTTGTTTAAAACTTCTTTGAAAAGAATACAACTTTTCCAGTAAATACTTTATATTTTCTCATAACATTATTTAGAATAAGCCGATATAAATTATGTAATTGTAATTCACTTTTCAAGTAATATTATTAATAATAAATAAAAGTATGCTATTGCTAACCGATTTAAAAACGTAAACCAGATCCTTAAGGAATCCACGCAGACAATGGCAAAAATTAGTTAAATTTATATGTTTTATGGAAATGAACTTGCGTCACAATCTACTTCTAAAACGTTTAGCGAGAGCATTGCTTTATTGTCTGTGATCCATTTATTTGCAGGAGACCTTAAAGAAAAAGATTTATACTGCATACAAATTATACGCACTTTACGATTTTAATATAACTGTATTTTATACTTTTATAACACGTTGTTAAAATCGTAATAATTTTGGTTTTTACTTCGAATTTCTAAGCGTCACTTTACATTGTTGTAGAATGAAGACAGTTAAATATAATTTTACTCTTGAATATATTTTTTGATATTAAAAGTACCTACAATCTATTTCTATATTTTAGAAAAGCAAAATCATTCGAGTGTATATTTTGAGAAATTCTAAAATATATACCTTCCTGAAATTAAATTTATGATAAATTAAATAAAATTTTACTTTTTTATCAAAGAAATGAGAATATTTTAAAAGACAGATTTTAATAATGATTAGAATCTGACCGAAACTTTTTTTCCGGCCGAAACCGAAACCGAAACCGAAAGTTCGGCCGTGGCTTCAGTTTCGGCCGAAACCGAAACCGAAACCGAGACTCGCTTGATCAAGTATGAAAATTCTTAAAATACTAAAATATGGAGCTTTTATGCCTATTATTTTGCTTTATTTAAGTCATGGAATGGAGACAGTATATTAACCGTGTCATAATCGTTTATTTCAATTGCTAATAATATTTTTATGTAACAAAATATTAAAAATATATAATTTTTTTTCAAATAAATTTCTCATAGCAATATGAGTAATAAATAAATAAATTCATAATTGTGACTGTTGCATTTAAGACTAAGTATTGGTATTTTAAAATCTTACTAATTAATACTTTGGTTTGTATTTGTAGTTCCGAGGAGGGATCAAAAAGTTGTAAAAATGAGATAGAATATGATGACAATGATAGCTTCATTATTTATTTTCCTACATAATCTCCGAGTCCACCTACACACCAAGTCCAGCGTTCCAAGTTTCCAATGCTTCAATTTCTTTAAAAAAAGGATTGTCTTGGTCCTGCAAAAAGGTCTCCACGGCATCATTTACTTGTTATATATAGCCTTAACACATGTTTCCTCTTAAGTATTGTATCAATTTGGAGAGAAGATGAAAAATAGCTAGGTGCCAGATCTGGTGAGTAGGGGGAAGCTCAACCAATTGTACGCTAGCATGCTGAACGGTGGCCATCGCTAATGCCAACCTGTGCCAGTCGTTATCAAGATGAAACAGCTCGCCCATTTAAAGTTTGCCTCTTTTTTATCAATGACGGCATTTCTTAACCTCGGTATTAAAGCTGGATAACTGTAATGATGGTTCCATGCTCCAGGTAATCAATCAACAATATCACTTCTGCGTCCCAAAATATTGAGACCATATCCTGGCCAGGCAGAATACCACGGCCACGGCATGAAGATCCTTCGGGATAAACTCATGTTTCGACCACTGTCATAAAACTAGATTTAAAGTTTTTAGAATCTTCTTAAATCTTGTCGATTTTGTTTCTGATTTTCGGCACCCATCTTGCGGAGACTTTTCTCTTATTCATAATTGGTTTCAGTATGCGTTGAGTACCTCGATATGAAATGCTCGTTTCTTGGATTAGGTATCAGATGGTAAGTTTTAATCGCTAAACAGTTTTTTCGATTATGGCAGCATATTCTTATTGTTTCTTGTTGATTACTGGCTTCGATGGAGGGCTGCAACCATCTTCGGCTTCCGTGCTAGTTCTCACTACTCGAAATTAAGAAACCCATTTTGAGACAATTGATTACGACAGAGCAGACTCTTAAATACTCCGCCATAAATGTGATGCGTTGTTTTTTTAACAGTGTTTTTTTATAACACCTTTTTATAACAGTGTTATTTATAACAAGATCGTACTTGGGTTTTCTCTATTTTCGAGAACATTTCGCCACTCATAGCAAACAAATGACTACATTCTAAAAAAAGTAAAGAAACTAGAAGATTTTTTATTAACACCACAAATATCTGAGCTACGCTTTCCAGTATTATTTGTATTTATTTTTTGGACTATATATTTTGTTCTCACTACTATTTGTTCCCTCCTTGTCGTTCTAGAAGAATCATCAATTTCTTGTGTCAAATTTGGAATGTTTGCCTGAACTAAAATTGACTGATCTGAGCTCGATTGTAACAATGATACATTTAACTTTCGCTACTCTTTTGAAATTAAAAACACTTCTGAAACCAGTTTCGGTTTCGGTAAAAGTTTTGGCCAAATTTGCCTGAAACCGAAACTGCGGACGACACTTGATTTTTCGCCGAAACTCGGCCGAAACCGAAACCGAAAGTTCGGTCGGACACTAATAATTATATATGCTTCGCTAAAGTATTTTCTAATAATAATATATTGAATGTCTAATGCAGATACAACAATTGTTATAATTGTTTTTTTTTATGCTATTTTGGCTTTTGGATCTGTCTTGAGTTTATTTCAGTTTTCTTTGTTTATTGATATCTGATACGATAACGTAGTTGTTGTTTCTATTTATTTTAAGTCAAACCTTTGATGCAAAATTCAATTTTATTTCTATAATTATTCGAGGCCATAAATTTAAAAGGGTTTTGTAAATAGAAACGTGGATTAAGCCACTGCCAGCGCTTAAACTATTGAGGCACATTTAATTTACGTTTATTATTCTGTTTTGTTATGTCCAAAGGGTACCATTTATTTTAAGTAAATCTTCTCGATTGCCACGAGAAAAGTGAAAGGCCTTGTTTAATATAAGTACGTGAATTCAACGAAAAAAGATATCCCTCTAGTTCCGTAAACAAAAAGAAGCTTACGTTTTGTTAAATAATAATTCAATTCAAATACAAGTATCTTTATTCACCATAGGAGCGATACACTCACTTATTGATTGTCAAAAATGTACCACCGGTTCGGAAACGGACGCCTCTGACCTGAGAAGGACCGGCGTAAGAAACTTAGCGGGACTTTTTTTGTCATCTTTTTCAATAGAATTAAAACAATAAACCAACAAATAACAGCATAAGATTATAATAATATTGAAAAAAACCTGGAGCGAGCATTCAATTACCAGAGTGTCTTATCATTTAAACACTCATTTGCATTGTATTAATCTTGAACACACAAACGTTCCTTGATACCTTTATTAATGGATAAATCTTGAACGTTTTCTGGGTTTTTGTTGTAAAAGCGAATATATTGTCCCATAAAAGATTTAGATATTCTTCGCAGTCTAGTTGCTGGAAGAATTAATCTATGCTTGTTCCTAGTATTAATGGCATGTGCATCACAATGCCTTAAAAAATAATTTTTGTTTTTCTGTACATACATAAAATTTTCAAAAATATATTGAGAACTAACGGTCAATATTTTAATTTGAGTAAACAACTCTCTAAGTGATTCTTTAGGGCCCAGGTTATAGACTGCACAAATAGCTCTTTTTTGAAGGACAATTATTGTATTAATATCGGCTGCGTTTCCCCACAGTAGAATGCCATATGACATTATACTGTGGAAGTAACTATAATATACCAAGCGGGCTGCCTCTACGTCAATTATTTGTCTAATTATTAAATAAAATTACTTTACGGATTTTATCGCGTTTATTTTACATTTTAAATTCCCGACGTTTCGAACACTTTCCAGCGGCCGTTGTCACGGGGTAGACTACCCCGTGACCCGTGATGTAAAATAAACGCGATAAAATCCGTAAAGTAATTTTATTTAATAATGTATAATATTCGCGCAAGCAATAGAAATAATTATATTTGTCTAATTCTCTTTACAGCATATGCCGCGGAGCTAAGTTTATTCGCCAGTCCATTTATATTGGGGCCCCACTGCAACTTAGCGTCTATTGTTATGCCGAGTAACACAGTACAGTTAACAAGACCTAGCGCTTGCTCATCCAAATACACTTGAAAGTTACCACATTTTACAATAGGGGTCATAAATTTGATACATTTAGTATTTTTGTTGTTTAGTAGTAAATTATTGACACTGAACCAATGCGCTACTTTGAAGAGAGTATTATTTACATCGTCAATAATCAATGTATTACGTCCGAGTTTAAAAATCAAAGAGTTATCGTCCGCAAATAATACTATCTCATTGCTATTTTTAACTGTATGTGGTAGATCATTTACATAAACAAGAAAAATAAAAGGTCCAAGAATAGATCCTTGTGGGACAGCCATACTTACCGGGGCCCCAGGAGATCTCTTACCATTTACGTCAACCCTCTGAGTTCGATGGCTCAGGTATGAAAAAAGAAGAACCAGTGCGATATTTTCAACACCATAGTGACATATGTTCTTGACCAGAGTCGCATGTTGAACACAATTAAAAGCCTTTGACAGGTCGCAGAAAATGCCTAAGATGTCTTGGGCCCCCCACTTTGCCTCTGGGCGCATCGGAGCTATTGCGCCGTTTATTTAATTTTCTATTGATGATTTTGGCTGAATTTGAAGACGATCTGCAGACCTGTGATATTTTGGGAAAATCGATATGAAAAAAAATTTCAAAAGTTTTATACAAATTACAACATTTTTCGTTGCTACATCTATCTGTGTATTTAGCAACGAAAAAGGTACATAACATAATTAAACTCTAAACGCCAAGACCAGTCAAGACCATCCACGCAAGCGATTAAGGTCCGCAGTTTTTTAGTCTACTAAGTATTTGTATTATATGTAGTATTACATTTGTGTTAACAAGTTGCAGGAATTGAATTTAGTTAATTGTTCTTTTGATTGGTAAATGTACAATATTAACCTTACAACAGAGTGTGCATTAATGTTTGCATAGCTTCTCTATGTTATCTGTAATTTCCGAAGATGAATTTTAAAATTATAAATCGTATTGAAGTTTTTTATCAATCTATTATTTATCCTAAACTTTTAAAAAGTTGTTTCTGGTTGATAATTTGTTTAAGAATCCATTACATTTTTTTACTCAATATCTTGGCAAAAACACCAACTTAATTTATTTTATTTACATTAAATGTCCTGTAAGTCGATTACAGTCGTAATATAAATATTAGAGATAAGCCTCGAGCGCAGGAAATATCATAATGCACAAGTGTACGCACAAGCACATGTGCCTATAAATATTATATTCCATTAAATATTGTACATATATATCCTATTCTTTTATAGTGTCGAAGTTCGATGGGACAGATATATATTAAAAACAGATAACCGAATATAATAAAATAAAAGATATGGAGACAGCTCGTTTAGTATATCTTCAGTTAAGGATATTTCGGCTATTTACATAGAATTATGTCTTACGGCATTCTACGCAAAATGCGGCAGATGCTAATAAGATCTTCGTCCTCCAAAAATGTTTGTGCCGTCAATATGTTAAAAATCAATAAGATAGTTTTTTACACAAATAAAAATGTTGACCGTTGGCTCTCAATAGATATTTGAAAAGTTATTGTGCATATGTGCCAAAATAGGCATGATTTCCTAAGACATTGAACAAACATAATTTAATTCTTCGAGCAACTAGACTGCGAAAAATAAGTTAGTCTTTGAGTGGACAATTTTTACGTTTATAAAGCAAAATCTCTGCAAAAAATCAGAATTTAACTATTAATAAATTAAAGCGTTTTCTGAAGGAACGTTTATGTATTAAAGGTTATTAAAATATTAATGATTTTCTTAAGGATAACATTGCCTGGTAATATAATGCTTGCTCTAGGGTTTGTTTTAATGTGTCATGTTATGCCTTGAAATTGTTTATTTATTATTTCAAATAATGACATAAAAAATTGCTTACTAAGTTTCTTTCGCTGGTTCTTCTCAGGTCTGAGGCGTCGTTGCGCGAATCGGTGGAAGCTTATATGACAATTAAAAACAACCTTTAACCTTGTTTATTGAACATCGATATTTAAATTATAATTTTTGAATTGAGTTGGAACCCACACGACCGGGGAGAGATAAGGCGCGGGACCGACTTTTTGCACGCCCATCCGAAGCATAAATCATCTTACTTTACAGACAATCGGGTGACCAGCCCGCATTGCCCTAGACTAATAGGAAACAACATTGAAAAGTTGTTGAGTCCTCGCAGGACACGCACCCCTGACCTCCGGTTTCTTAAGCGGAAGCCCATACCACTAGGCTACGGAGGCAGTTATATAAAATATAAAAATATAATTGGCCATATATAATATGTAAAAGGCAGATTTCATATGTAAGAAGTATGCAAATTAAAATGTTAAATAATTGTCATTAATCAAACGGCTGATTTATCAGATGAAAAAATAAAATACAATAAAATAAATTAATTAATTAGCAACAAGAATAGAATGTAATAAAAGGGGTAGTTTTACTACATTCTAGTTAAACCACAGAGCAACATAATGTGTATATTATATGAGGCCTTGTAAAAACTGCTTATTAAGATCGTAAGAATACCCTTAATTTAGGGTCTCTGCTACATATTGAACAGATAACTTGCCTTAGTAAATGAAATCTACTAGTGCTGCTTCAGTAGTAATGAAATAAAATAACGATTGGTGACTATGTCGTACAGCTGTAGTGATATTTTAATTAAACAAGAAGGAGAGACTTTGTAATATTTCTGTCGTGAATAGATAGCCAGCGTTTTAATTGCATTAAATTTGCTAGATGTACATCGGCCTGTTAAGTGGTCTAATTGTGATTAAAAACTAAATCAACATTTAAAGTTTTATTTGTAGTAAACAGCTTCCGTGGCCAAGCGGTATTTGCTCTCGTGGGTCGTGGGTTGAGACACGACACGATAACACCAAAAGTAAGATGAATCATGTGCCGGATGGGCATGTGAAAAGTCGCTCCCGGTTGTCAAGACCATCTTTGACAGTCGTTATAGGAACTCAGTGTATAAAATTTCATGACAACTAATTAATCAATAGAATGCAGTTTATTAATTGGCTTGTATGCCAATCGCACTACATAAAAACTGTTATTCAGATAAATCAAGATAGATTAGAAGCCGACCCCATGATAACTTGGGAAAATGGATAGGTGAAAGAAAGTTTTTTTGTGTTTCTTTAAATAATTTATTATACAATTGAATTTATGAGGATTGACTCTATGAATTTATTAATATAAGACTCCTAATAGTCATATTTGATTTTTCCGCATGTATATTCCAAATAAGTCTTTGCCGCTGTCTTTATTCAAGCACTTTCAAAGATACTTCAGTGAGAAAGAAAATACCACTTGAAAAAGTCCGCCACGAATAACTAATTTGATCATGGTCATGGCTAATTCAGTTTTAAATGAGTATTTTTGAAAGGAAAATAATTTTAACATAAGATTTATTAAAATATATAGCGTTGGTACTAATTATAATAAATAAATATTTCACGATGAAAATTAAAACACACTATCGTTAATCATATGTTGTGATTTCGACTAAGGCAGCTAATTTATCGTAGAGATCAGCCAACACACGCAGGACCGCCTTTTAATATGGCCATCCGACACAAAGGTCATCTTAATTTTACAGACAATTGGGTGATCACCTGGCATTTCCCTAGCCAACTATGAACATACTTAGAAAAGTATTTGAGTCCCCACAGGATTCGAACCCACTTCCTCTAATTTCTAAATCCCGTGAAATGCCTGCGCATACCCGTTAACGCGGGGGCAAAGACGGTTATGTCGGTCTCGCACCGACTGAAACCACCACGTTGTTCCTTCTTGGCACCTTAGATATTTGGTCACAGGAACTCTTTGGCAGTCTTCTGCGACCCCACTAGCGCTAGCCACCAAAGCTGCCCCTTCTCGGCCCTACGGCCATATGCCTGGCTCTTGGCGCGTCGGAACTAACGCGCCCTTTGTCTCAGCCCCTATACATAGGTAACAGACTTCCCAGAGTCTGTTACTCAAGGGCCATGGGACCCAAGAGCCCAGCCCATGCAGGGACAAGACTCCCAGCAGCCAGCGGTGGCTTCGGTGTTGGGCACCGCCCTACCACCGTTTCGCCCGCAGAAAGAGGTAAGATCGACAACACCATGCCGAAAGCCATGCCACCCTTCCACGGCCCCTCCACACCACATCAGCGGTGCGGCCCTGCCGAGTCAGAAAGGATAGGGATAGTGGCCTATTATATTGATTGCGAAGGACAGGAAGGGCTGCACACCTAGCTCCTGCAGCCCGTCACTCGCATCCTCCTAGGCGCATCAAAAGTTGGTTTTTAGCCCGCTTAAAAGAGCCCCCTCCACGGTCAGCCTTGCACCACAGGCTGGCCAGGTTCCTCTTAAATTCCCTACAGCTTAGCAGGCTGCAGGTACTGAGCCCAAACGTTACCACAAAGAGAGAAAGTGTTCGAAAATATAATGAAAAGTGTGTTTGGAAATCCCAAGCTAACCCCTAGGCTATGCAGGCTAACCGCTAGTACACGATATGTGTACAAAAGGACATAGATGGACAATTCTTCATAAAGCCTTTCATTATTTTCTTTTAATTGATTCTTCAATTTCGATGTTAGTTTACAATCAATTCAAAATGTTCGTTATTTTGTTTATTAATGTGATATGTGCCATTACACATCATTATGTGTCATAAAGTGAAAAACAACTTACGCTTTATAATATCTTATTTTACCAAGGTATTTTATCACTGCCTCCGTAGCCTAGTGGTATAGCGTTTGCTTTAGAAACCGGAGGTCGTGGGTTCGAATCCTGCGGGGACTCAACAAATTTTCATTGTTGTTTCTGTTGGTTAGGACAATTGGGCTGATCACCCAATGGTTCTGAAAAGTGAGATGATCCATGCGTCGGATGGGCATGTAAAGGCGTCCACCCACCAACCCGCATTGGACCAGCGTGGTGGGATACGGTCCAAAACCCCCTAATGGATAGGGGTGTATTAGGGGAGGCCTATGTCCAGCAGTGGACTATTAAAGGCTGATGATGATGATGATGATGATTTTATCATACTTTTACATTTTTTTCTTTTACATATTTAAATAAGTATATGTTAATTTTTTTGACTATTATAAATTAAAAGTTAGTTTTGTATTGATTTTGTAATTCATTGATTCATTTAACATTTATAACTCTATTATTATTATATTTAATTCTTTATTACAAATAAATTTATAATAACCCCCGGCGGTAGGTTCAAATCCCGCGGGGAAAACAGCTTTGTGTTTTCGTTGTTTTCTGGTTGGTTAGGACAATTTAGGCCGATCACTCAATTGTGTGTAAAGTAAGATGATCCATGCGTCGGATGAGCATGTAAAAAGTTGGTCGACCAACCCGCATTACACAAGCGCGGTGGGATTTGGTCCAAAAACCCCCCAATGGAGAAGGCGTGCTTTTGTGCGAAGGTGAGGCCTATGTCCAGCAGTGGACTAACACAGGCTGATGATGATGATTAAATAAGTTAATTACACTTTTTAATGAGTATTAAGAAAGAATTAAGTAAAATATCAAATAAATAGTTTTTTGTTGTGGGACTAAAAATGTTTTTGAAATGTTGTTTTCAAAATATTTACACTAAATAAAACAGTCAGACAGTAAATATAAAGTGCCCTAATGGTTCATAGATTGCTGGAGTCATGTTTCAGGCCCCTATTTATAAGCCCTTATAAAATAGGTTTCTATACATCTTATAGAAACTGTATATCTTCTAGATCTAGATATACATTGTTTCATAAAAGACTTACTTAATCTTCGCAGTAGGTGCTGGAAGAATTAAATTGTGTTTGTTTCTAATATTTATCTATATATATATATACGTGTATACAAATATTGTATACATATAATATTCAAGTAAGTACTTAAACTCTGTTTTAAACTACAAGCGGTTTTTAGCCAGCCTGATGTCAGTAGATCATTTTACATGTGAACAGATTGTAGCAAGAATAAAGACTGGGTGAAGTCAGAACGGTAGATTGGACATTGAAGTAGACAATGATGCTATGATCAAAGTTTTTTTTACGGACTTGACATAGATATTGAAAATGCGATTATATATATGACTGAGTATTGTACTGCAGTGTAGTACGATACATGGTAAGAACTTTCATAGATTAAAAACTAATCGAATTAAATTATTTGGAAGTTGTTCAAGTTTATTGAGGTGATCTGCATTCAGGTCAAAAGAACATATATTCACTATATTTATTTAGAGGGAAAGCCAAAGCATTGCCTTTATTGGCTGAGGCAAAAAGTTCTTTAGTCTATGGAGACATTGCATGGCACCAGTATTTTTTTTTGGTTTAAGCCCTCCAGATTGGAGTACTTTCAATATTTGAAGCAAGATTTTTAACGCTTTGGCTGATTTATATGTAAAAGCTGACAAAAATAATTGGTGGCAAATCGGCAAGGTTGACTTTAGCTAACACTATAGGACCTTCAACACGATGGATTGGCACTTTGACGGCACTCACACCCATAACACAACCGCTTAATAGTAGCTTAATCTTGGTTTACACGACAAAAGGCATCTGCTAAACTTTTACTCTGTTAGTACTCGCATGTACATATAACTGCAGATCATCAGTGTAAAGATCATCAAGTTCTAAATGTCATTGACAATGAGGTTTCACGAAATAATAAGTGGAAAAGGCCTGAGGACACATTTTTAATTGATCAGCCAACTTGACGAAGCTGCAAAAGTATGACTGCTAGCGCCTAAAGATATGGTAGACAGGTCAGAGCTTCATCAGAAACCTAAAAATGTAAAACAATAGTGACAAGGATATCATGGCTGACGGTTATGAAGGATAGTGACTTTAATCTTTTCCATGCCCTATCTAATATCGTCACTCACTTTCGAAGGGCAGTGGTCGTGCTATAGCCAGGTCTGAAACCAAATTAAAATGGTAACTAAGTTATTTCTAAGTACAAAATAAGAAAATTCTTTGAGTACACATGACTCAGGAACTTAGGTAAAATAAAGCGGCAGAATTGAGATAGATCGACAATGGGTAAGAAGTGATGATGCGGTAGAACATTTTAGGATCATAATCAACAGCCTGTAAACAGAATCTAGCGAGTCTACTTATGGACATAGGCCTCAATAATGCACGTCTTCCCCATTAGGAGTTTTTAGGACCGTATCCCACCATGCTGGGGCAATGCAGGTTTGTGGGTGGACCAATTTTTACATGCCCATCCGACTCATGGATCATCTTACTTATCAGACAATTGGGTGATCAGCCCAACTTGTCCTAACCAACCATAAAACAACGATAACACAAAGTTGTTTCCCCACAGCATTCGAACCCACGACCTCGAGTTTATAAAGCAAGGGCCTATGCTGCTAGGCCACGGAGGCTGTATTTTGGGATAGGGCAGACAAAAGCCTTTTGTCACAAGGAAGAAAAGGATCTTAAAGTTATGATTTGAGTGAATGCAAGAAGGAAGTAATCGAGAATAGAAAATATTTGTTTTTGTATAATATACGCATTATTTTTAAAACAACAAATTAAATGTCGTTAGAATACATAAAACAAACGATGAAAGGAAGGATTAAAATATTAATTTAATTGTAAACGTCAATTGCTTACGAAATTGATCTAAACGCTATATCAAGTAAAATATTTTTAAGGGGTAAATAAATACAGATTATTTAAAAAATATGTGTCCTTTGCACGAAGTGGACCTGCAATTTGTGGGCACCGCATTTTAAATCTCTGATTTGTTTAAATGTATTAATTTTGTCGAACTTCTCTGTTTCTAGTTTTATTCACATAGAATAAAAAACTTTTTCGAGAAGCACTTTATAAATACCTTACGATTAAAGTTATGCTTTTAGAAGTGTTTGTGTAAACTTCATCTATTGCTGACTTCAGGGGACTATGAGTTACCTCGAACTAGGGGACAAAAACTTTGAGAAGAAATGCACACGCATTTAGGATTTTTAAATGGTGTCCTAAAGATGTGGTTTACGGATCGAAACGCCGATGATTGGTCAACTGTCTAATCGGTTGTTTATTTTTTATTTTATACTACATTAACGTTTGATAATCACGTCAACCATTGACCATTAATTTGTAGTAACTAAAAAAAAACAGACGTCAGAAAATTTTGAACTTTCTTTATAAAAACTTTTCAAAAGCAGCTAAGTAGATGTTGCCCAGTAAAATAAAACCGTTATAAAGGCGGAGGATTAACGTGCAAGCATATTTTTGCCTCTTAATTATGCACTGCTTTTCAACAAACTCTGACGATACAAAATGTTGGGCTCTTTGCCTAAAGGCAGTGAGCAAATGTTAAGAAGACGTATGTTTGGTAATGATCCTTCAAAGATTCCGTTAGATAATTATGCCATTTGGTCTGTTAAATTTAAAACTAGGTTATAAATGAAATAATAACGTTATTATCTATTAAACTTCAATGAAAAGGTTAGGAAAACTTATCATTGAATTAATGATAGTGATTTTACTTATAGAAGTAAGAATTTATGAACTATTTTAATATAATGGTGTGTTTAACTTAATAATATACAAACGTTATTTCAATCCGTTAAAAAGTTGTCATACAGCTGTCATAACAATAATTTATTTAGTTATTATTAGACTTGAAAGATCCCTTTTGATAATCTCTGCACGTATTTTTTTGTGGGTTGGAGTCCTGAAAGGAAATAATTTTGTGTTATTATTGAATACTGTTAAGTATAGGTAGATTGCCAGATTGATCATGTAAAAGGTCTGTCCAGATTGTTACGACTCTATTTGGTAGTCTTTATTAGACAAGAGCGTATTCCAATTTATTAATAACTAATCCATTCATCATATACAGTTTTACTCTTTGGGTTGTAGATGTCAGATGCCAGTCACGTTATGTTAAAAAAATATTATTCTTATAAAACTGAAAAAACAATGTATTCTAAAACTATTTACATCTATAAAAATGATTAATGAATGATGAATTAATGTTCACGTGTTGAAAGAAAAATAATCGTCAAAGAAACGTCCAGTTATTCTCTTAATGTTCCAAGATTTATTAATGTCCGATATGATGTATTGATAGTCGACGAACCTCATATATTACATTTAAAAAGAGGGTTACAATGGCTCAGGCCTGCTTAATTATCTTTCAGTCTAATGAAAGAGAAAAAAATAACTTTTACGGAAGTACACACTTTTTAATTACAGTTTTTGCAAGCAGACGAAACCAAAATAATATTATAGTGATTATACGCGGCATGTATATAATTTATTTAACATGGTTTTGTCAAAGGTTATTTAACATTAAATATGCATTTTCGGTTGTTCAAAATTAACTTAACAGTCCATCTTTGACTCATCAAGGAAAGGCATCATCTAAGGCAGAAAAACATTGACACATATTTATTTTTCAAGTGTTTATCTAATATATAACACACAATATAGTTTTATGTGTTTATCTATCTTATGAAATTAGTATTTGTTATTTTACAGAATAAAGTTACAAACGCAACGTAGAGGCATTACCTCTTTATTCTCTGATTGATGGATGTTAGAAGTATTTGTATTTATTTAATGCAGATTAAATTATAACTTAATGAACTATTCATGTTGTAGGTAATAATGAACTATTGTCTTACTTATTAATATCAAATATACAATTATTAAAACAGTAATATATTATGAGAAGTCGTTATTGTTATTTATAGACGGCCTTAAGTATACTTAAATGGAGGGGTTCTTTTTAAGCGGAGTGATTATGTCTAAACGAATTTTAACGATTTTAAACATTAAGTTCACATCGGTCAGAGGCACTGACATTTTATCAACGCTTGATATCAGACGATACCTCATTTCGAATGAAAATGTTAGAATTGGAAACTATAACATTGAGTTCCGTAAAACCATAGTTTTACATCGTAATTTTAAAATTTGGAAAACTTTTTCTCGTTACAGGTAAATTAATTTCTAAATATGTTTAAGACAAACGAACAAAATTTACGTATATATGCTTAATTCAATAAGAGATTTAATCGATAATCTGTTCAAATCCAATCATACTGCCAATATACCCGAAGCCATAACTGACTTAATTTGACCAAGCTTGTCGGGAATGATTATGACATTTAAAGATTTTTTATGCATTTTATGACCCACGGATTCTGGGTTTTAAAGAACATGAATATTTAAAAGCCTTCACAGCCTAGTGGTATTGGCACTTACTTGACAAAACGATGGTTCAAATCCTATCGTGGTTGGTGCCATGAAACAAATCAGTTTAATTTGTTTAACGCCATTTTTGGCAGCCGATATAAACGAAAAGGACAACTTATTCATCCATCAAATGTAGTTTACCCTTTCGATTGTATAGATCCGATGCTTTCGTTCCGCGTAACTGTTAAACAGGTTTACTTGTTTAATTATTGTTTTATAATGCTACAAAAGTCTAATTCGAGTCTGGTAGCTTTGACATTATTGTCAAAACAAAACCTGTTTAACAGATAGGTTCTGGATGGATGAGAAGTTAACACCAGGTTACTTAAAAGAACACTAGTCGAAGAAGATAAAAAGTTAATTACTGTCAATTAACTTTTATCTTCTGTATATAAGTTACTATTCGTAAGTTTGTTTCATTTTGGAAAAAATTAAATAACATGCTAACCTATTTTTGCATGAAACTAGCGGTTACCTGCGACATTGCCCATGTTGTTTACTGATTTCCCAAAAGAAGATGATACTCAATTCGGAGCGTATGCTTTTTTTTATATGTTACCTCGTTGCTTTGCCCCTAGTACTCCTATTTTGTTCATTATTTTTTTAATTTTATATTTTAGCTTCGCATTGATCCCATTTTGTTTATAAACTTTGTGAATACTAAGATAGACATAAACTATGTTTACATAATTGTACTATTTGAATTACATATATACAATAAAGTCTGTGATATACATATATTTATGTTTTAAAAATAATGCGGGTTATTTTGAATTATTATAATAATTAAAAATAACGCGCAATAATTAATTATAATAAGCATTTTAATGTAAACATTTTAAAAATTGCAATCAGGCACATTCAAAGCTTATTTAAGGTAATACAGTTTAAGTTCACATAAAAGTTATAAATATTGTTTTAATATCAACTACCACTTCACAGATACGTCTATCAAGAAATTTTGCTACCTTTTTTCCTTCAATCGTTTGTGGTTCAAGAAAAATTGAATATTGCGTTATTTTAATTGTAATTTGCTAAAGAAATTCAGTTAAAGACATATTCACAATAATAGTGTGTATATTCTTAATCAAATTTTGAAATAGACCGTTATACGATTAAGTTAAAAAACTATAGAAAAGGTTTCATAATATTTAAAAGCTCTGGAAGCGCAGGCTCTTGGTCACTCAAGTTTCGTCAGCCAATTTTGATTGGACCAACTAACTTAGCGATATGGTAGATCCTATTTAGGACCAATAGCGAGGATGCGGTTCGAAGGATCATATGCGTAATCCGGCTCGGACAACGTGTTTATGAGGCTGGATTGAAAATGCGATAAAAGTAAGGATAAATACCTTGTCTAATGGCGGCACAGCTGCAAGCGTCTTCGGTGATGCGGTTGGGGTTCGCGAAACTAAACATTAGAACGGAGCGTTGGCCATTCGCGTCACGTGACCTTAAAATATGATGCGCTGTGTAGGAACTCTGAGGCATGGTGGATCGGCGGCGCTGGCCGCTGACCGCTCTTACGAAGTATTCACCTACCTCTTCTTTTCGGAGATGAGGAAAATTAAAGAAAAAAGAAGGCTGGGAAAGGAACGTCATAGTAAGAAAGGGAAGAAAGATTTTGCGTAACCAATTTGCGGCTGTGTTACGCGACATAGAAATGCGTACGAACAATCTCAATGAAACTTAGTTATAGTTATGTACCACATAAAAATATATATTAAACTCAATGTAATTGAGTGTATGGTATTTTTATAGCTTTTTCGGATAATAAAGAAAACAAAAGCATACATTTGTTAGATAAAAATGTATAAAGCTTATGCAAGGCTCAAATTAAGTACATAATTTCTTACTTTGTAATTCAGTCTTCTTTGCAAATGATGCAGTCTTAAGTAGTATTATCTTATTTACCATTTTTCTTAATAAAAAATCTGTTCATTTCTGAAAAGTAATTTATCCATCCACTACATTATGGAACCACTTATAAAATTTTACTGATTTATTGTGAAATCTGATATTGTAATTTGTAAGAAAATCCTGACGACAGGATGCTGGTTTCGTTTATTTTTATTCGTAATCGTAGTAGCAGACAGCGCATTGAAAAATTACCTGGTCTTGAAATCCTTTCCTTTAACCGTGGTGATCGTCGCCAGAAGATGATGTTGTAATTGGGTGTGCTCTGACATTCCAAAATCAATATGTAATAAAATTAAACCTGGTTATTAATTTATATTTAATAACATCCTGTCTTAATTAATTTACTCGTAAAAATAAATCTTATACGTACAGCTCAGTAAACAAAACACAGAGATTACCTAATGAAAACTCGTTTAAGATATAAAGACGAGAAAACCACTTTCATTTACTTGCTAAGGAAACAACGGTCTTAGTTTAGTTACAGCTTGCGTGATTGAAGTGATTTTCTTGAAGTTGGCGACAGGGTTCTTAGAAAGCATTTTTTTTCCAATGCTCTGCTCGTTTTATCCGTATGGATTAAGTTCAAAAATCAGTCTGCTCTGTAATATATCTAGTTTAGCTTAAAGAAAGTACTTATACTTTTTTTTCTTCATATGAAACTGTTGCTATGAATTCATCATCTAAGTGAATGAAGTTAAAAAAAATGGCATGATTAAAGTATTGCAAAAAAAACTTTAACGCGTAATTTATTTCACGGTACTATTATTACATATTTTTAAACCTTAACATTAGTTTAGAAATTAAAACATAAAATATTTTTTTTATTTAAATTAATTCAGTACTTTAGGTATTACAATTTAAAATGATTCCTTTATTAACTGTAACTTAGAGAATATTTTTAATAATTAAAAATACCATAATGTACAATGACACACAATCGCTTATTATAGTCGTTTATGTAAAAATTATTTAAAACACTTAGATAATTGAGATATTTAAAAGTATTTAATTATTTTTGCATCGCTATAAATTAAATTAAAGAAA
The DNA here is from genome assembly GCA_029286875.1 of Lamproptera curius. Classification (NCBI taxonomy): domain Eukaryota; kingdom Metazoa; phylum Arthropoda; class Insecta; order Lepidoptera; family Papilionidae; genus Lamproptera; species Lamproptera curius. The sequence continues at coordinate 20,962 of JAGSMT010000763.1, read as the reverse complement.
AAAAGATATTACCAACCTGTCAAACGACATAAATATATTTTTTTATTTTTAATAGCAATAAAATTGAATTTACTTATGTATATGGCATTATAATAGACGAAAGCAGTTTTTGGCCCAAGAACAGCATTCTTTCATAGTTTTATTTGTAAATAATGTCTATTAATAATTTTATGCATATTTTTTTATTTCTCGTTTTGTACATATGGTGTTTGTCTTTAAGTAATTTTTACACTATTGAAACAAACAGGCGTTAACAATTGTCGATTTAAATTAATAAATATATTTACTTATAATTACAGTAAAATTATATAATAGAGCTTTTGTTGGAACCTGAATATCCTTTAATAAATGCCAAGCAAAAATGCACTATTTTGTTAACGGCTCACTCGAATACAAGACGAAAAAACGTTGCTCGCAACCAAACTCAAATCCAGGAAACAAATAGCATTACGTAGAAATCGTTTGTTTACATTACAGTCATGCCAGTTAAACATAAATAAAAAGTATTGTCGCTCATTAAATAAAATGCGTGATTCGAGAGCATAGCAGAATTATTTTGTATTTTTTGAGGTTTTATAGAACTATTGATAAGTAATAGTATGTATAATTATTTTTATTCGAGTAATTCAGTCACATTAGGATTAGTAAGCGGAAGTAGGCGTGAGCGTTATTTCACGTAATCAGTTACAATAACTGGTTGAGATATGAAACGCACAACCAGTTTCGCCTCAAATTAAAAGCAGTTATTTTTGTAAACACGTTATTCAGAGGAACTCAGCTATCGTCGTCTCGGTCGTCGTTATGAGCGTAAACCACTATATTTCTTTCGCATCTTGCTCTGCACTGATGGCCAGTGAGAGAGATGTAGATCGAGATTTGCAGTTAGCGAGAGTCGACTAAATGCGTCACTCTGGGTGAGATTTAATTTTCATGCAGCTGACTAATACTCATAGATACTACATTCGAGTGAGTTTTAAATACGCCAGTAGTAATATTTTTATTCAAACATAGTTTCGTGTAAACACCGATCAATCAATAAAACATTTTATAATGGAAACGAGTAAAGTTTGAGAAAAGTAAATATTGATTTAACTATTGGGCATCAAACACGAAACGTTATTTTCGTTCGTACGCAACCGTATAGTTGAGAAACGAAGTAACGTATAGTTGAATAACGTCCGTAACCGTATACTGTGAAACTTGCGTATGCACAGATAGCTGGATGAAAGTAGCTAGTTATTAAATAACCAGTTTTGAAAAACGACCGTGTCACGTAACTTGGTTATGTTTCTTCTAAGTGACATAACGACCCACGTCTAAGCGGAGTGGTATAGGCTGGTCACTGGCCGCAGAACGACGACCGATGGAGTCGGAATGATTCTGGAGTAGAGACCGAGACCTGAAACAGTGGTGAGAGCCTGGAGTGACGACATCTGCAAGTGGCCGGTGTATGCTGGATGAAAAAGCCGGAGATCGGAAACATATTGAGGCTTTCAATTCGGCCACGTGCATAGGGGCCTATGTCCAGTAGTGGACTGTCACAGGCTGATAATGATGATGAATTTAGGCGCGAAGAAAAACGCAGATTTTGATTTATTTTAATTATAATATAATATATCCTTAAGTGTACACAAAGACAATGTCCTGCGCTGATCATAGAATGAAGAAAAGAAAAGGTCAAGAAGATATTGAGATACCTTAACAAGATTATTGTTAAACTCTCCATCATCAAATTGAGCTTAGATTGCCATGATTATGTTTAACATTTTGTAATGAGCATAGCGCAAGGAAATATCACCAGCTTTAGGATTTCAAGAAAATTGTCTTCTAAACTAAAGTGGTCCTAAGGTAAAATGTCAGACACGGTTAAAAACAAATTATAATTTGTAACACAGTTTTAGTTTATTATATAAGCAACACACAATTCAATTTCACTTTCACAACTTTCAATTCACAATTTTAAAAATTTAATCTTTTGTGTATATTAAAATAACTTATTTAGATTAATAAGTTTAGCCTAGTAATAAATTCAAAGCGCTAGAAATGTGAACGTGTTTGTTAATTGTCTACTGTGGACGAAAATAATCCTAGAGTGTGGATAGGTGGTGTTTTATTTCGCCCTATTTGTCAGGCAAGATAAATAACAAACTTATGTTTGTGCGTTAACTCTACGCGGTTGTGTTGTTAAGGAATCCTTGATAATTCCGGAGAACGTATGTCCTGAGTGAGTAAATCAGTTTCGCGTAGTCACTTTTAGGTTTACTTGATAAGTTACTTCTCTTTGTAATAGTTTGAACGAACGAAGTATCGAAATGAATATGTGTGTTCTACTTATTTTGTTGTTTTTATATCTTATGTCGATAACATATGCAAAAATAATGTCTTTTCTGAGAGAATTTTGCTACTTTATATCATAATGTATTGTGAGTTATTTACATAGTTTAAAAAATGTCATTTAGGTTTTATTTTAATCAGTTTCGAACTGAAGATTTCAAAAGAAAAACAGAAAGTTTCGAATAGCGAAAACAAAACATTAAATATTTAGCTCAGAAAGTTCTATAACGGGTTCAGTAACTTTTCAAACAAATTAATAAAGGCTTATCGTACATATTACAATAAATACTATTTCACTGCTTAAATGGCTATTGTTCATATTATATTTCTATACATATTTTACTAATTCTTCATCCTTTTCAATGAATACTGTTTAGTATCGTAAATCTTTATACAACACCAATAACCTATGGAGTAGAAAAATCTACCAAAGTTTGATCAAAAGGGCAATGAACGTAGTAGGATTTTAATCTTTATGGAGCATAGTTGGACATAGAGAGGCAGAGGAGAGCATCTATGTTTATATATTTGATCTGCACAAGCAAACGGTTCGCGAATGTTATAATTACAAAGGAGGTTTCGTCATTCGACGTAATGCTATTTGCTTTACTGGGTTTCAGTTTGCTTGAGAGTGTTGTCAGCTCTCTCTTAAATTTGGAGAGAATATACATAACAAATCATGAATAGACATAGTCAACACATGCAATTTTTTTCTTAATATTTTTATACGTGTATGTGTCTTTTCTAGGGAAAGAGACTAGCAAGCCGGTGGCTTAATAATGATAAGTAGTGCGGATACTGTTATATACCGTTACCTATAATTAAAAAAAACCTATATTATTTATGCTTTTAATAATTAATATGGTCAATGAAAACTGTATTTTGCTTGTACATTCATCCTAATGTATATGTTATTCGAGCTACTGTCTAATTTTAATTATTTCTGTATCTTATTCTAAAAATTAGTATAACGGTGATTTATTTGCTGTTTTTTGCTATTTTTTTGATGATCTTGTTCTCTGTGGAATAAACATAACTGGGTGGGAAGGGTTTGTCTGCTCAGGCGTCTCCCACGAGTGACTTACTCTACAAGGCCACCATGGAGCCACGGCTGGCGTCACTTTATGGTCCCGTAGCATGTTAATCGTGGCTGCCCAGGTGGGCCGAGGTCTCTGCTCAATTCAGATGCTTTCTTAAGGATAATTTTTATAACTTTAAGAGGTCTGACTGGTTACTACCAGCTTGGCGTCGGGAGAAGTGGCTGCTTTTGGCCACCAAATTCTATAATAACTATAATAATATAAGAAGCCATTCATTCCATTAAAAAAAATCTTTCTTACAGTCTTACCTAGTTTAGATAAGATACATCAGTCGAAATACGTTAATAGTATTCAGTTTGAATGGAATATATTATTAAACATTTTAATTCTGATTAAACTAGTAACTTTTTAGTATTTGTAATGAAAGTATAATAAAATTCTACATTGCTTTTCAAAGGTAAAAATTAATAAAGAAAAATTAATACAATCCCCTAAAATTATGTTCATCCTCATTCATAATGTTAAGTAATCGGTTTTAACTTTCAACCAAATCTCTATATCAATGTTTGGGCAAGAACCTTTCTTTATTCATGACGTAAATGAAACAGCGTATTTTTTTGCAGTAAACACTAAATAGTATTACAGCTATATAGTTAAACCTTAAAAAGTTTTAGATGTAATAAAGTAGTATGTATAGTTTGATTACACTACTATCTTTTAAATAATTTGGTGTATTGTTCTAAATTATAGGTTAAATTTTTTTATAGATGCCTGTTAATCTTAAAGTGGCCATAAAAAATATAAACTAACAATAATATTTTTATTTATTATCATTGTATCTGAACTTGAAGCTTTTAATCTATTATAAATAATAATCGCTAATGCGTGTTGTGATAGTTTATATACAACATTATCATTTCTCATCATAATTTGAATACTCTCCTAGCATATCTGTTTAAAGCAGTGCCAATAATAGATATATTAATTTACACATATTTTCACATAAAAAAAAAATCGATAATTAAGTTATGTTATATTTAACTTTTGTACTAATAGCATTTAAAAATTAAACGAGTAGTTACTTTTTCACTAATGTTACATGTTAAGATTTGTTATAAGTTTATTATTGTTAGCTAAATAAATAGAAAAATACATATAAAATCATTACAACGTACGGAAATAGTTGCTATTATATTAAATGTTACGATCATGAGTAACGTTGAATAAGAATGTCACTTTTACACTTTGATCTGAAGACACGACAGCAAAGATACTTTATTGAGAAATTTATTCATGCGTAGCATCTTGTCGCTGACGGAATACATTGCACATGTCAGAGCGAATATTAATATACCATCTCATGTGAGAAGGACATGAAATTATTTTTTTAATATCCAGATAATTTTCTTTTAGATTGATAAACGCGTGCTAACAAAATAAATTGGGACTAAGATTTCTTTGTATCCATTAAGTACTAATGAGACGATATTTCATGTGAATCGTGATCCAAGACGTAGCCTTAATAAAATTAACTCAAAAACATGGTTTATAGTAAAACGTATTTATTTTAAATTATTTCTGAATTCAGAATAGAAAATTTGAATAATAAATGGACTTCTTGACAAATTAGCACTCTGTGTAAAAACTGTTACTCAGGTAAATCTGAATGAATTAGAAACCGACCTCATAATAAATAAGTGAAATGATTAGGAGCAAAATATAAAAATACGGTAGGAACTCTCTAATAAACAAAAAATTGTTATTTTTTCACCAGCAGCATAGAAATGTTACCTAATTTTTCAAGTACCTAGTGGAAAAATAAACTACGTTTTGAATTATTATATCTCCAAAGGTTTTTATAATTACAAAAAGTTTATTTATTATCTAAACTTTCTTTATGTTATAACTTTCATTATGTCGTACTTAATTAAAATATATCCTTAGTTACATTGTTTACCATCAATATCTATCTATTTTTTAAATAAGTTTTTTGTTTGTTGCGAGTATTTGTAATGTTTATTTCATATTTTAACTTCCGACGATTCGAGCATTTTTCAGCGGCCGAGGTTTGTCCACTTGAAATATAAACGCACAGTGAAAAATAAACGCGATATAATCCGTAAATTGTCATTTTATTGAATAATGTAGTTTTTGTGTAAACAAAAGAATTAATTATAATTAAATCGTTAAAGCTCCAGTGGATAACACATTCAAAGATTTTACCGCGATTGTTGAAAGCATCCAATGACCTGTTTTAATAATTTTTACGTTTACGTTAATAAGTATATTATATATGAAAGGAGAATCTTAGTAAGAACAGTAATAATTGTTGTCTATCATTATTTATTTTTCTTTAACTGTGTTTTTGGTTTTTAACCATAATGATGTTGTTAACATTTTATACTAGATAAATACATCGGTATATTTTTGCTTGATATGGGCACAGAAACACGATTTAGATTGAAATTTTCCAAATAGATTATAGGCGCAACTTTAATTTAGACACCTCAACCAAACGAGGTGTTTTGTAACTAAGAACCCTTAACTTGCCAATAATCTAAAAGCTACGTTTAGATTTTAAAATATCATCATACTTCATATAAAGTTTATCATAAAAGAAAATTTATAAACGTTGCAAGGGGTTCATCGCAAATTTTGACGTAATATATCTTTTAAAAGCCAAATGTTTCGGAGGATGTTATATGTCTTCCGGAAGATTTTGATTGAAAGGTGAAGACAAGTTTTAAAAGCTCTTAATTAAAAATTGAAATCGAAGCTTAAAGTTGGGCACCGATGGAAAGTGGTCACCGACGCCTATGAACATCGGCAATTGCGAGGTATCACCAACGCGTTGCCTAGGTTGAGTACATAGTTGACTGGCAAAACGCTGACTACAATGCCTTAAAGTAGTGTTTTCAAACTACTGCGGCAAAAATAGGTACCGATTCTAATTTTTTATGAAATCGATATGAAATTATCATATCGATTTCATGAAGAATAGTCACGTAGAATATTATTTTTATTAAATCTTTAATTTAGCTAAAATGTAAGAGTTAATAGGTTATGATTTTTGCCAACGTCTCTTTTTTAATTCCTAACTATCTCTAATCTAATGCCACCAAAAAAAAATATTATATTTTTCTTAAAATATATTCATGCCTGCTTCAATAGTATTATTTTTTTAAAAACGACATTAGGTAACAACAATAAAAAGTTTGTTGATGAATTCCATGACACGATAAAGGTATGAACATATTCCCTGGTTTCGACATTACGAAGACTTAGTTTAAAAGTTTTAATTTTAAATAAAGTATTTCATTCACCATCATTTTTATTTCAATCGGATTGGATTTTTATTGGATTCTATCAGTACCAAATAATTAAAGTTGTCATTTCGTAATTGTTAATATTGTAAAACATACTATGCTTTTATAAGTAATGCAACAGCAAATGTCATTACTGTGTCAATGTTATTTTATTATTCGGCGGGGTTTTAGATAAACGTTTAATTGATTGTTTTTATATATTTATTAATAAAATAACGCAAATATATTCTCACATGTTATATTTTTAATAGTGCTGTAAATTGTATATTACATACAACTCAGATAAATATCACAAGTGGGGTCCCTTATTGTGTCCCATACCTTTTAATTTTATTTTTTGAAATTTCTGTAATTGGTGCTGTAGTTTTTGCCAATTTTGTAAATCTAGCTCAACGTCTTCTGAAAATGTCCTAGAATTAAAGTTAGGAAAAAATAAAAAACGCATTTAAATGCAAATACTGCGCGTATCTATCTAATTACACGGTTTTCAAAATAAGGCATAGCCAGTCCTTGAATTTGAAAGCTCTAGACGGCCGGACTGCCTCCCTAGCCTAGTGGTATAGGCGTGTATCTAGAAACCGAGCTCGTGGGTTCGAATCCTGCGGGACCAGCAAATTTCATTGTTGTTTCCTAGTTGGTTAGGGCAATTTGGACCGATCACCCAATTGTCTGAAAAGTAAGATGAACCATGCGTCGGTGGGCATGTAAAAGTCGGTCCACCCACCAATCCGCATTGGACCGACGTGGTGGGATACGGTCCAAAACCCTAATGGAAGGTGGTATTAGGGGAGGCCTCATGTCACCTGCAGTGGACTATCACAGGCTGATGATGATGAGACGGCGGAAACTTAATGTCAACTATGATTTATTATTATTACCTTAGTTTAAAGTTACTAATATCACATTGTCTTTGTTTGTTTTTATTTTCTGCTCGTAATGCCTTTCTTTAGGCGTTAAGCATAACAAGAAAATTATAAATTTGATACTGATGAAGACAATTTAATAAATTAGTCTTTAAAGTGTAAACTAAGTCTTATTCTTAGTAGTTATTATAAGTATAGCTTACATTTATGAATTGTGTTTATAAACTAAAATGTAAGTGTCACAATTTTATTTTAAGGTAAGAGTTAAATTGAAACTTTAAGAAGTAAATATATATATTAGGAATTAAATTAGTTTGAATTTAAATAACGTTTACTACATTTCTAATTTGCACATTGCAGATTTCCAAATAATAGAACCTCTGAATGAAATGAGTTCAAGTTTCAATTGAACTATTTTAATAATTATTGTAGATAGGTAGGGCAGGAACGCCATTTATCTGCCATTATTTTAAAAGTACCTGCATTTGTTTAAGTAACAACTGATATGAAATGTTGTTATATATTTTCATAATGATGATGCGCTTACTTTACTATTTACTCTGTAAACAAGCTCCGGGTAAGATAAATTATTAAAGCCATTTTTTAAATCGAAGAAATTTGAGTGAAGACGATATAATTTTTGAAATAAATTTTAAATGTATTCAGAACAAAATGAATTTTAAAATTGAATGTCAAAATGGACACCAGTAAGTTACTGGACTGATAAATTGAAAATGAGAAAATGTTATTCTATGCACGGGGAGAAAATTGTTTATCAGTAAATCTGTTATGGAATGCATCTACTGATACATCATACTTAACATACGTACATTTTCAAAATTACTTTTGTTATTTAATTCTTCTTATACTTATTAGCCTATACCTGCAAAATTATGTAAATGATTCATAATGGTTTTAAGCAAACAGTTTAATGCCTAACCCTTGTTAATCTATTAGGTACATAAATGTATCAGTGTTATATTTTTTAATAAGGAATGTCCGGCAATGGTATTATTCTTTCTTATTCGTGTCACTACAAAAGAGTATTTTATTTTGCACGTTTTAAAGGAACTTGGAATCACTGACCTTGAATAATTCTTGCTTATTACCTGAAGGCTAAACGTTTTCATTTATTTTTTATAGTACTCATTATACTCAACTAATGTAAATGGTCTTGTTGGTAAAATAAAGTAACGATTATATTGAATTACCGCTAAAGCCTCTAACCCAGGCTATAATACCCACAAAGAATACAAAGTAAGCATAAAAAGGTCCGTAAATCGCATTCAAATGACTGAAGCTTCCAATTTAACGAGAAGATTGAAATCGAACTTACAAGCAAGAGATTTACTGAAATACTTTTAATTTCTCTGTAAGTTTTGCTATGTTATTACAGGAAATATATTTAAACATTATGTATTATATTTTTATTCCTTTTTCATTACATAATATGTCAAATTAAAATGATTTAATATGGACGTAAACACTTTTTGATAAATGGCGTAATGCGACCAATATTATATTTGCACATAAAATAATACATTTCCGATAAAAACGTGGTCAATCATGAGTTTATAAAGTAGCAAAAATATTTTGAGAGAGAACTATTTATAAAAGTATCAATAACTAGAAATCATACGTGATTTGAAAAAAATTCATTTACGATATTATTTCATTCTGTACCAAGTTTATATATTATACGTAATTGTATTATTCCGATATGAATGTTGTTCAGAATATGATTCATGGTTATCATACTTCACTGACAAAATGTTTTGCATATGTCATTACGAATATGACAATTAGAGAATCTAAATCTTATCATCAGGACTTATAATATGAAAAGATTTCTTTTACTAATATTATAAAAGTAAAGTTTGTCGGTATGGACGTTTTACTGAACGACACAGAATTTTAGAAATTACAGAAATAAATTAAGCTATAATTATAAATTAGCCACTAATAATCAGTATGGTAAAACTGTGATAAATTTACTCTTGCAGAAAATGAAGCAAGAACCTTAGTTAATAAATCATTTGACAACGGCCAATTATTGTGTGTCTAATTTCTAAAATATCAGAATGAAGAAAGAAAGAAAGAAAATCGTTTATTTGGGCACATAAAGGTAAAAATCTAACCATAAGAATTGTAATAATTAGAATAATTATAAATATTTAATCATGAACTGTCAAAAATGTTTCACTCAGTTCTGGATAACAAGTAGTTAGGAAACTTCAGAAGGCTGGTTTTCAGTGGATCCGTAAAATTATAAAAGTTATTTCTTTAACAATAAAGCTGTATTTGTTACTGTATAAAACGTGAAAAACCCATTTTAACTGTAAAATAACGGTTTAATTTCACGTTTTGATATGAACCTCAAAACTACAGATATAAGAGCTGTGCATAAATAACCTATACCGTATTTTCATTTTACTGTAAAGTTCTTTGAGTGTACATCATGCCTGTTCATCTGTTTATGGTTTTAAATTAATAGCAGTGCTAGACTTTGGTTTTAACCAAAATTGTTTTAATTTAAATTTAAATGTTTAAATGGATGAAATTAATTTTCATCAAGTAATGAAACGAAGAACTGATTGTAAATTGTATTTAATTGATAAAGTATCTCTTACATTTATAAACATTGAGTTTATGAAGATATTACGAATCAAACCGGTTTCTGGAACGATTTATATGCCCTACTTTAAAACGTTCATATAGTTCCTATGTAATTTATTTGGTTTACTAATGAATATCTAAAAAGTTTTTAATTTAGATCTTGTTACTAAACGTTTTAAAGACATTAAAAGAATATTATTAAAGTGTAAACTCAATGCCAAAGAAAGTCGATTAAAACTACTCGATAACGGATTGTCACCGTTTCTTTTGCATCTCTATCTTGGTATTAACTGCAAAATAATATTACCTCTTTTGAACCGCAACGGTAGTCGATATATACTATAGTGTACCTGTGTTAATTGTCGAACAAGTAGTAATGTTGCGGAAATGGAACCACTTGACCTGAAAAAAACTTGTGCAGGAAACTCCACGGGACAAATTTTCGAAAATTTAAAAAATTGTTCGACATAATTTATTACTTTGATGAACCTGGAGCGAACATATTATTTCGAGTGTGTGTGACTAATAAAATAAAGCTGTTGGGATCCTTAACACATCCTAATACTTACATTAGGGCTGGATAGATTTTCATATCAAAATTAGTATGTTTTTTTTTATATATTACATGATTTAAGTTTTATCAGTACTAATTAGTGTCCGACCAAATTTCGGTTTCGGTTTCGGTTTCGCCGAGTTTCGGCAAAATCAAGTTTGTAAGTTCGGTTTCGGCCGAATTTAGTTGAACTTTGCCGAAACCAAACTGGTTTCATGTTGTCATGTTATCAAAATTAACTGATTTTAGAAACAAAATTGTTCAGTTGTTTAAGATACCGATCTTCTAGGAACGACGAGAAGGGATCAAAAGGAGCAAAGTACAAAATTGATGCTCCTGGTAACAAAAAAAATAATCTGAGAGTAAGCTCAGATATTTGTTATGTTAATAAAAATAATCTTGATTTCTTTGCTTTTTCTGAATTTGTTTGTTTCTCGCACGGTTTCTCTAAATTGTAGAGAAAAACCAAGTGCAGGTTTGTTAGCATAAACCTGTGTTAAAAAAATAACGGTGCAAATATTTAATACGATTGTGAGACTTTAAAAAGTCTGTCTCCGTATTCCATTGCCATAGGAGAGGTTCCCAATTTGAGTGGAACGGCACGGAAGACAAATATCATTGCAGCACCATTCCAACATTATCTATCTCATTAGCCTAGTGGTAGGGCGTTTGCTTTAGAAACCGGAGGTCGTGGGTCCGAATCCTGGAGTCAAAATTTTTCATTGTTGTTTTAGTTATTAGGACAATTTAGTGATCACCCAATTGTCAAAAGTGATGATCATGGCATGTTAAAGTCGGTCCACCCATCAACCGCATTGAGCCAGCGTGGTGGGATAGTCCAAAACCCCTAATGGTTAAAAGGAACATTTGGGTGTTAAAGTATATTATTGTTGTAATGACTTGATAGAAACCGCCCTGGTAATGAACTGCTCGCTCCAGGCTATTCAAACTATTATAATATAATTGGTATGTAAAAAATTGTAAATTTCGAAAAAAAAAATCCCTCGGTTTCTTACGCCGGTTTCTTCTCGAATACTGGCTTACATATCCAATCCATGAAGTTTTTGACAATCAATAAGAAAGTGTAATGATCCTAAATTGAATAAAGATATTTGACTTTGACTTTCAGTATTAACCATTGACACAACTTTTGTATAGGGGAAAGTCTCCCAAATAGTCAAAACCACGTACGGAAATATTGCTATTTATAATTAAATGCCGGACCAGGTGTTGAAATAAAGAACAATTTTATACTTTGATCAAGAAGAAGCAAAAACTTTTATTGAGAAATTTATTCATGGTATCTTGTCCTGACGGAAACAGGGAACATGTGGGCAGATTAAATCCATCTCAAGTGAGGGACATGAAATTTATTTTTAAATCCAAGATTAATTTTTCAAGATTGATAAACGCGGCAACAAAATAAATTAGGACCAAGATTTCAAATCCAACACCAAAAGAGACGGTACTGATCGTGATCCAAGACGGTAAACAATTAAAATTAACTCAAAAACATGGTTTTATATTAAAACCGTTATTTATTTTTTATTTCAAATTTAGAATAAAATTTGAATAAAAATGGACTTTTGACAAATTAAGTTTTAACTTTTGGGGATAAGATTCCCAAACTTTAAAGAAAAATTTATTAGGAAAATCTTGAATGAATTGAAAACGATCCATAATAAATTGATGAAATTAATTAGGGAAAAAAAAAATACAATGGGGCCCTTGAAAAAAAAAATTGATATTTTTCACCAAAGGGCATAGAAATGTTACCTATTTTCCAAGTATTAAAATAAACCAGTTTCAAATTATATCTCCAAAAGGGGCCTTATAATTCCAAAACCTTTATTTAATTACCCAAAACCTTTTTTCAAAACTTTCATTATGTCTCTTAATTTATATCCAGTTCGGTTATTTTTACCATCAATACCATCTATTTTAAATAAGTTTTTTGTTTGTTGCGAAAGAGGTAACGATATTTCCATTTAACTTCCGACGATTGGAGCATTTATCAGCGGCCGAGGTTAACCATTGCCAATGCAAAATGAAAATAAACCGCGATATAATCCGTAAATTGTCATTTTATTGAATAAGATTTTTTGGGTAAAACAAAAAGAATTAATTATAATTAAATCTTTAAAGTTCCAGTGGATAACCAATTCAAAGATTTTGGGTTGGAAAAGCATCCAATGACCTATTTTATTCATTTTACGTTTACCGGAAATTTATATATTTTTTAAGATTTCATATATGAAAAGGAGAATTTAAAGAACAGAAATAATTGTTTCTATCATTTTTTTTTTCTATAACTTGTTTTGGTTTTAACCATAATTATGGTTAAATTTTATTTAGATAAATACATCGGTTTTTTTTTTTGATATGGGACAACAGAAACACGATTCAATTAAAATTTTAAAATAATTATGGGCGCCAACTAATTTGAACACCTTAACCAAACGAGGGTGTTTTGGTGGGAAGGACCTTAACCCAAAAAATCTAAAAAGCTCCATTTAATTTTAAAAAATCAATATACTTCATCGTTTATCTTTGGAAAATTTATACCAACCTTCCAAGGGGTTCATCGCAAATTTTTGGAATAATATATTCTTTAAAAGCCAAATGTTTCGGAGGATTGGTTATAATTTTGGAAGATTTTGATTGAAAAAGGGAAGACAAATTTTAAAGCTCTTTAAAAATTGCAAAATCGAAGGCAAAGGAAAGTTGGGCCACCCCGATGGAAAAGTGGTCACCGAACGCCTTGGACATCGGAATTTGGCGGAAGTATCACCCAAGGCGTTGCCTAAGGTTGGAATTATTTGACTAGAAAAACGCTGGTTCTAATGCCTTAAAGTAGTGTTTTCAAACTACTGCGGCAAAAATAGGTACCGATTCTTAATTTTTCCGGAAACTTGTTGGAAATCACATCGATTTCATGAATAATAACCACAAGAATATTATTTTTATTAAAACTTTCAATTTAGCTTAAAATGTTTAAGAGTTAAGAGGTTATGGATTTTGCCAACGTCTTTTTTTTAATTCCTAATTATTCTAATCAATGGCCAAAAGATATTTATTTTTTTAAAATTATTCATGGCCTGCTTCAATAATTATTTTTAAAAAAATTGGGTAACAACAATAAAAAGTCTTTGTTGATGAATTCGAGACACGATAAAAGGGTATGAAATTATTCCCTGGTTTCATTGCGAAGACTTAAGTTTAAAAGTTTTAATTTTTATATAAAGATTTTATTCACCCATTTTTTTATTTCAACCGGATTGGATTTTTATTGGATTCATCATTACCAAAATATTTAAGTTGTTATTTCTAATTTTAATATTGTAAAACATGCTATGCTTTTTATAAGTAATGCAAATCAAATGTTATTACTTTAACAATATTTTTATTACCAATGGTTTATGGGTGAACGTTTAATTGATTCTTTTTATATAATTTATTAAAAAATAAGAAATATATTCTTTGGTATATTTTTAATAGGGCAAAATTGTACATTAATACAACTCCAGATAAATATCACAAGGGCGTCCCTTATTGTGTCCCATACCCTTTAATTTTATTTTTTGTAATTTTCTTTTATTTGGTGCTGTAGTTTTTGCCAATTTTTAAAATCCAAAGCTGAACGTCTTCGACAATGTCCTAGAATTAAAGTTAGCAAAAAATAAAAAACGCATTTAAAATGCAAATACCGGTTTATTATCTAATTACACGATTTAAAAAAAAGCAAGCCGGTCCTTGAATTTAAAAGGCTCCAGCGGGGACTGCCCCTAGCCTTAGTGGTATAGGCCTTCTTCTTAGAAACCGGGTCGTGGGTTTCGAATCCTGGGGGACTTTAAAATTTTCCATTGTTGTTTCCTGGTTGGTTGGGCAATTTGGACCCGATCCCCAATTGTCTGAAAAGTAAGATGAACCATGCGTCGGGTGGGCATTAAAGTCCGGTCCCACCCAATTAACCGTTGGGAACGTGGTGGGGATAGTCCAAAACCCCTAATGGGTTGGGATTAGGGGAGGCCTGTCCCGCAGTGGACTACCAGGTTGATGATGATAAACCCGGAACTTAATTCCCATGATTTATTATTATTTCAAGTTTTAATAAACGTTACTAATTCAACATTTCTTTTTTGTTTTTTTCTCTCTAATGCCTTTCTTTTGGGCATTAGCATAACAAAATAATTAAAAATTTGATACTGATGAAACAATTTAATAAATTAGTCCTTTAAAATGTAAAACTTAAGCCCTTATTCTTGTAGTTAATTATTAAAATTTAACTTACATTTATGGAATTTGGTTTTATAAACTTAAAATGTAAGTGTCACAAATTTTTACTTTTTAAAGGTGAGTTAAATTGAAAACTTTAAAAAAAATAATATTAGGAAATTAAATTTACAGAATTTAAATAACTTTTCATTTTCTAATTTTGGTTGCAATTTCCAAATAATAGAACCTTTTATTGAACGCTGGGTGCAAGTTTCAATTGAACTATTTTGATATCTTAATGTATTTGTCTGCAATTATTTTAAAAGTACCTGTATCTATTTTTACAAACTGAAAGTAATATTGTTTTATTTTTTCATTATGATGATGGTTTGGTTTTACTTTTACTCTTAAACAAACTTCGGAAGATAAAATTATCAAAAGCATTTTGAAATGGAAGAACTTTGATAAGACGATATCATTTTGAAACTTATTTTTAAAATGTATTCAGAACAAAATGAATTTTTAAAAAAATTGAATGTCAAAATGGGACACCAGTAAAAATTAAATTTGGACCGATAAATTGAAAATGAGAAAATGTTATTCTATGCTACGGGGAGAAAATTGTTTATCAATAAATTGTTATGGAATGCATCTAAAGATACTTCATAACTAACACAAATACGTACATTTTCAAAAATTATTTTTTTATTTAATTCTTTCTTATACTTATTATTTTACCTGCAAAATTATGTAAATGGCCCATAATGGTTTTAAGCAAACAGTTTAATTCCTTAACCTTGTTAATCTTTGGGTAATAAATTATCATGTTAATATTTTTTTAATAAGGAATGTCCGCAATGGTATTTTTTTCTTATTCGTAGTCAACAAAAAAAGAGTATTTTTTATTTTGCAAGTTTTAAAGGAACTTTTCACTGGACCTTGAATTTCTTGCTTATTTACCCCTTAAGCGTAAACGTTTTCATTTATTTTTTTTTTATAGTATTAAATTTATAACTAATGTAAAATGGTCTTGTTGGTAAAATAAAAGGATTATATTGGTTTACCGCTTTGGCCTCAACCTTCTTTAATACTTTACATTTTTGTAAGTTTTGCTAAGTTAATTTAACAAAGGAAAAATTATAAAATTTTTAAAAACATTTTAATTTGTTATTAAAATATTTTAAACCTTTTTTTTTTCATTAATTAATATGTCGAAATTAAAATGATTTAATATGGACGTAAACACTTTTTGATAAATAAGGTAAGGACCAAATTATATTTGGCGCCTAACAAAAAATAACCCGGTAAAACGGTGGTCAACTGGGTTTTAAAGTAGCAAAAATATTTTTGAGAGAGAACTATTTATGATCAAACATAACTAGAGAACAATCAAGTGATTTGGAAAAAAAAGTTCATTTTACGAATTATTATTTTCCATTCCCGGTACCAAGTTTTTATTATACGTAATTGAATTATTCCGGGAATGAATGTTGTTCAGAATATGATTCTTTATCATACTTCCGACAAAATGTTTTGCTTGGCCATTAAAATGACAATTAAGAACTTCCTTTCATCAGGACTTATAATATTAAAAGATTTTTTACTAATATTATAAAAGTAAAGGTTTTGTCGGTATGGACGTTTTTACTGGAAGACACAGAATTTTAGAAATTACAGAAATAAATTGTTTAAATTATAAATTAGCCACCAATAATCAATGGTAAAACTGTATAAATTTATTTTGCAGAAAAGGCCAAGAACCTTGTTAATAAATCATTTGACAACGACCAAATTGTGTGTGTCTTTTACAAAATATCGAATGAAGAAAGAAAGAAAGAAAAGAAAATCGTTTATTTGGGCAAACATAAAGGTAAATATCTAACCATAAAGTAATTTAATAATTAAAGTATAATTATTAAATATTTAATCATGTACCCAAAAAAGCTTTCCACTAATTTCCGGATAACGAATTAGGGAAACTTCATGAAGGCTGGTTTTTTGGTGGATCCGTAAAATTAGTTAATGGCTCTTTTAAAATAAATGTATTTTGTTTTGTATAAAGGAAAAAAACCGTTTTTTAACTGTAAAATAACGGTTTTACCTCACCTTTTTTTGAAATTGTAGACCCAAAAAACTAAATATAAATTTTCAATAAGTAACCCTACCGTATTTTTGCATTTACTTGGAAAAGTTCTTTAATTGGCCCATCAATCCTTTTCATCTGTTTATGGTTTTGAATTAATAGCAGTTAGACCTTTTGGTTTTTCCAAAATTGTTTTAATTTAAAATTTAAATGTTTTAAATGGATGAAATTAATTTTCTAAAGTAATGAAAACCGAAGAACTGTTGGGAAAATTTTTATTTAATTGATAAAGGTATCCTCTTTACCATTTATAAACAATTAGCTATGAAGAATATTTAATCAAACTGGGTTTCTGAACGATTTATATGCCCTACTTTAAAACGTTCATATAGTTCCTATGTAATTTATTTGGTTTACTAATGAATATCTAAAAAGTTTTTAATTTAACTTTAAACGTTTTAAAAGACATTAACAGAATAAATTTTAAAAGGGAAAAACTCATACAAAGCCGGGTCCAATTAAAACACTGATAACGGTATTTCACCGTTTTTTTGGATCTCTTTTCTTGGTATTGCAATTTTAAAATAATATTTACCTCTTTTGAACCGCAACGGTAGTCGATATATACTATAGTGACCCGTTTGGATTGTCGGAAGGGAATAAAAGGGGAAATGGAAACCCTTGACCTAAAAAAACTTTAGGAAACTCCACGGGGAAATTTTCGGGTTAAAATTGTTTCGGCATAATTTTTATTACTTTGATGAACCTGGACGAAAATATTATTTTTCGAGTGTGTGTGACTAATAAAATAAAGTTGTTGGGATTCAAACATCCTAATACTTAAATTAAGGCTTTGGATAGATTTTTATTCAAAATTAAGTATGTTTTTTTATAATTTAACATGATTTACAGTTTTTTTATCAGACTAATTTGTGGAAACCGAAATTTTCGGTTTTGGTTTCGGTTCCCGAGTTTGGAAAAATCAAAAGTTTCGGCCGAAGTTTCGGTTTCGGCCGGAATTTGGAAAACTTTGCCGAAACCGAAACTGGTTTCACAAGTTGTCATGTTATCAAAATTAACTGATTTTAAAGGAAACAAAATTGTATCGAAAGTTAAGTTGTAAAGATAACCGATCTTCTAGAACGACGAGAAGGGATCAAAAAGTAGCAAGTACAAAATTGATGCTCCTTGGTAACAAAAATAAATAAATACTGGAAGGCATAGCTCAGATATTTGTTATGTTAATAGAAATAATCTTCGATTCTCTTTGCTTTTTTTCTGAATTTGTTTGCCTTCCTCGGCACGATTTCTGTAAATTGTAGAAAAACCAAGTGCGGGTTTGTTAGCATACACCTGTGTTAAAAAAAATAACGGCGCATAATATTCAATACGATTGTGAGGCAACATAAAGAGTAGTCTGCTCTGCCGTATTCCATTGCCATAAGGAGAGTGTCCCAATTTTGAGTGGGAACGAGCACGGAAGACAAATATCATTGCAGCCACCCTTCAACATTATCTGCCTCATTAGCCTAGTGGTATAGGCGTTTGCTTTAGAAACCGGAGGTCGTGGGTTCGAATCCTGCGGGGAGTCAACAAATTTTCATTGTTGTTTCCTAGTTAGTTAGGACAATTTGGGCCGATTACCCAATTGTCTGAAAAGTAAGATGATCGGATGGGCATGTAAAAAGTCGGTCCACCCATCAACCTGCATTGAGCCATCGTGGTGGGATATGGTCCAAAACCCCCTAATGGTTTAAAAGGAACATTTGGGTGTTAAAGTATATTATTGTTGTAATGACTTGATAGATAACACGCCCTGGTAATGAACTGCTCGCTCCAGGCTATTCCAAACTATTATAATATAATGTTGTATGTAAAAAAAATTGTAAAATTAATCGAAAAAAGAAAATAAAATCCCTCTGAGTTTCTTACGCCGGTTCTTCTCAGATCATAGGCTTACATATCCAAACCAGTGAAAGTTTATTTGACAATCAATAAGAAAGTGTAATGATCCTAAATTGAATAAAGATATTTGACTTTGACTTTCATATGGAGGTATTCAATCCACATTGACACAACTTTTGTATATGAGAAAAGTCTCCGCAAGATGCCGAGAAGCAAAAACAATATCAACTTGACATTTCGAAAATATTGTTGGACAAGTTATAAGAAGATTCGGAAAACTTTGTTGTCTCGTTTTGTAACAGTCGATGAAACATGATGATGGGTTATCCTTTTGGACCTGGAGACAAAACTGAAATGTTCGCACAATGAAAACCACCATCCGCGCCAACCCCGAAGAACTTTCATGCCGTGGCATCGACTGGCAAGATTAGGGACTCAGAAGTGATATTATTATTTATTACCTAGAGCCGGGAACTACATTTAATTCCCTAGTTAAGAAAGCCATGAATGATAAAAAAGAGGGAATCATCGTAGAGGTGTGATGTTTCGACTTGATATCGCACCCGAAGTTAGGTTGGTAGAAAAGATGGCCGCCATTCCAATCGGTTGAGAAGCCCCTTATTCACCAGTTCTAGCGCATAGAATTTTTTTTCATCTTGTCACCAAATTTCCACAATATTTAAGAGGAAACATATATGCGAAGATAAGAAAAGGATGCTGTCAAGTTCTTTTTGCAGGACTATGATAATTTTTTTTAAAGATTGAAGCCTTGGAAAAACGCTAGAGTTAGTGTGTAAGGAAATATCTAGAAAAATCAATAATTAAGTTATTAATCCTCATTATATTTTATCTCATTCCCACTACTTTTTGATCCCTCTTTGAACTACCAATACAAACCAGAGTATTAATTATTAAGATCTCAAAACACCAATAGTAAGTTTTTAACGCAACAGTAACAATCAGAAATTTGTTGCTAACTGATATTTATTTCGCTACGAGAATGTTATTTAACTAATATTTTTTTTTATTTAAATATTTTATTATATAATACAGAAAAAACAACTTAAATAAATCAATACCAGACACTAATTACACTGTGGCGCCCTTTATATGTCTTAGTTTATATAGAAAAATGGCTAAAAAGCATCAAATTTCAGTACTTTAAGAACTTTGGTACTCGACCACGAGAGTTTCGGTTTCGGTTTCGGTTTCGGTTTCGGCCGAAACTGAACTCATGTCGAACTTTCGGTTTCGGTTTCGGTTTCGGCCGGAAAACCAGTTTCGGTCGGACCCTAGTACTAATCTTGTTTCAACTTTTTTATTTTTCAATATTCATTTTAATAAAGTTTGTTGCATAAAACAAAAGTACGACTATGTTTGTTTGTCTTTACATTAAGGAGTTTGTTAAATGTGCGCTATTGCATGTTTCTCCTGTTTTTCATTTAATCAAAGATTAGCTTAGCAGTAAAATTCTAATTTTACTGCTAAGGAATGGAATAAAGTGAAATTATTATTAATTTCAATAATTGACTCTAGAGCGTAGCTGCTTCACAATTATAGCGTCATGTTTTTTTTCATTCTTTCCAACCTTCTTAATACCTTCTATGTATATAGGAATAAACATTATTTTTTGTGCTACATTTCTCAGGACTTTTTGTTAGAAAATATAATTTGTTTTAGAAATGAATAACAAATTTCCTTTAAACGTAGAATATATTTAAAGGAATTTGCTCACAACCATTCTTAAAAACATATGCGCAGAACTCCCGTTAGTAAGGGAACGGAATATTTTTGTTCGGTCAGTTTTGGCTAAAAACTGAAAATGTGCTTGTACATTAACCCTTTTCTTAATTAACAAGGTGCTATACATCCTATAACAGAGTAATATAAGAGCTGTTGTCGGCAGTTTATACTTTATGAGCCATTTTACTCCCACCCAGTACCTCGAATGCTTGTTCGAGTGTTTATTTTTATACCCATAGAACTAGCCTTCCGTCTTAGTAGAAGTGTCCTATTTGGCAGAGATT
>JAGSMT010000762.1:0-46053 GCA_029286875.1 Lamproptera curius | reverse complement strand
ATTAGTACATTACGGCCAGCCAGCTGAGAGGTTTATCGGGAATCGATGGGTACATTAGTGGAGGCCTTGGTCCAGCAGGAATTTAACCCAGGCTTATGATGATGATGATGTCAGTTTTGGATTTATAAGACTGGCCCAATGGCAATTTACAAATGGTTGGGCATTGTTGACTTGGTTCTTTACAGATTGGCAAATTTCTCCGGGGCCGTTAGAGGATATTTTAAGCCATCAATAACCGTAAGTTTAAAGTCTTGGCAAACGGTGGAATTAGAGTATGTGGTGGATAAGAGAAAACTGACGAAGGTTTAAGGCTGTTACTGCCAAACCTTTCGTTTTTCCCAAAAAACGCTCGTTAAATATGAAATCAATTACCATATTTTAAAAGTACTGCAATTTTATTTTGATTTTTTTTGGTTCCTTTATTATTATAATATAAATAAAGAAAAGAAAAACTTATTGTAGGAAATTGTGTTTAAAACAGCATGATTTAAGAATAAACTATTTTGTTGCTAAACCTTATATATAAAATTATTTAATTTTAAAAAAAAAGAAAGAAAGAGATTATTACAAGTTTTTCATTAAAACTATTAAAATAAAGGAAAAAAGACAAAAATTCAGAATATAAAAAAGAATATTCATTCAAAAATGTAACCATACATTATTTAATTGGGCCGTCCTGGACATATCCGCGTGGGAGGTGGAAATAAAAATTGGTTTTTTGAATTTTTTGTTTTAATTACTTTAAAAAGCAGCCTTGGAATTGATGGTTGGGAGAAAAAGGGAGGAGGCAAACCGACGGCAGGTTGGTTCCGGGTGGGGCCCCAAGCCCGGCCAAGGATTGGAGCAACCAGCTCCCGAGGTGACGGCGATATGGTGACTTTCCCTAACCAGCGAGGAATGCGGTTGGGGGATTTGGGGCGAAGCCGGATTGAAATGCCAGGTGGGAAGGAAACACCGGGATTGGCAAGACAGCTGCAGGTGTCTTTCGGCGATGCGGTCGGTTCGCGGTAAAATGTACAAATATTAGAACGTATTATTATTAAATTGTTATATTAAATAAAAGACTTAAAAAGGTTGTGTAATATTATAAAAATTGTGTTAATATTTTTTTACGCAATCCATTACCATTAAAAAGGAATTGTCAAAATCAACCATAAAAAATAGGATATTAAAGTAACAAAATATAAACTACTAAACTAAATAAATAAAAATTTGGTTCAAAAAGCAATGAAGGGACCATTGGCTTTCCCAATAATTCAAGTTTATAAACCCACTAAAGAGACAAAAATAAAAAAATTTTTCAAATAGATTTCTAATTTTTAAATAAATTATTCCAAAATAAACAAAAAATTGCAAAAAAAATAACAATTATTTATTTATCCTTAGACCTTTAAAAATAGTGAAAGAAATTACAAGTAAAAGTCGATCTTAATTAGACTTATGACCTTATATTAAATCCTATTTTTATTACATTTAACGTCAAAAATGTATTCGAATTTTGATTTATATTATGATAATTTAATAATATGCCTTTATTTAAGGGTTTCTTTTGGGATTTTATAGCAAATAGTATACCCAAAGAGATTTTATTATAAGTTAGGTGTTCTTTAATAAATGACTTTTTCCCCAAACTTTATTGTTTTTGTTTAATTTGAGGTCACGTCAACTTTAATTAGGGGTTGTAAAATTTAAATCAGTGTAGCCAAAAAATCTGGCCCAAAATCTTTCCCTTGTTGCCCTTTATTAAAAAAAAAAAAAAAAGGAAATGAATAATAAATGAATTTAAAAATATTTTCCCAACACCAAAAGCTTTGTCTTTTTTTTTTCAATACACCTAGAGGAGTTGCTTCTCGGGATAATTTATAAAAACCAAAGCATTTTAAAATTAAAAAGCCCTCAATATTACATTTTTTTATAATAACAGTAAAAATTGGTATAGAAAATTATAATGAAAATTTATAAAAACATTACTGAAAAAGAAATGTTTCAAAAAAATAAATGGTGAATTATTGTTCTAAAGAATTTATACGGACAGTCCATTGGACCAGAAAGGTTAAAGGGGTTTATTTTTAAAAAAGGTTTTTCCCAAAAAAATAATGAATTGATATTTTCTATTTTTTTTGAATTAACCAGATTTTTAACACCTTTAAAATTTTCGTCATCACCGATATAACCCCTTTGTCCTAATCAGAGAATGTTTAAAAGGCCCGGCCAAACGAAAGAAAACCAACCTGGTTTAAAAACTGGTCGCCCTATTTTTATATTCCATATTTAAAATGTTATGTGCTTAATTGTATAAAAAGAAAGGGAAGTAAAAAAAAAAGACAATTTTACAAAAGGAAAATTATTTTCGCCTTGGGACTTTTATACTGGTTTTATAAATAATGGGCGAGCCGTTTTAAATTGAAATTTAAAAACCCTTTTGGGAAATAAATTTTTCTATTCTGAACGTTGAATTGAATAAATCTCCATGCTTTTGGAAACAATCTGATAAACCCCAAATGATAATTAATAATACACCAACAACAAAACAAAATAACAAAATGTTGACGTTTAATAGATTATTTATCACAAATATTGGAATACAATATTTAAAATGGGAATCAAGTACAAAAAAAAACGACAAAAATTGGAGAATTAAACAATTATTTAGCCAAGAAATTTATTTTTACATGGGAATGGACCCCATCTGACCAAATTTTAAATTCCAAATTATTGGGAGGTCGAGTCCCTAAAAAGAATCTCTTGAAAAGCCTTTACGTTCCGAAAGATGGTAAACCTTTTTCCTATTTGAATTTTCCAAGACCCAATAATCATTTTGGAAGGAAGGACTGGAAATACCGAACCCATCTAACTACAGTTTTTTCCCAAGACATTAATGTCACTAAAAAACGCCGGTTTAGAAGATTCCGGTTTAAACAAATTATTTTCAGTCAGGGAAAAAATAGAATTAAAAAAATTACTTTAAAAGATTTAAGACCATTAAGACTTTTTGACAAAATCCAATTGATAAATATTTAAATATCGGAATTTGGAATTTTATATTTTATTTTCAACCCAATCATTTAAAAAGCCCATGGTCCACTGCCGGGATAAGGCCTGTTAATAAGAAAGCCGAATAAATAGAGCCTATTAAAAAAATTCCGTAATTGTCAAACGAAAGCAGGTGGGATTAGCAATTGACCAATTGGACCCCACTGTAAGCAGAATCCACCGTTCTGGGCGGGGGGTTGTTATATTCCCCGAGAATTTTGTCAAGGGGTTATTTTGACAAAGTTAAACCTGGTTTTAAAAATAACTTAAATTAATTTTTTTTGATGCACAAATGTTTGACCCTGTTATCAAACATAAAACTGATGGATGGTAAACATACAATCAATTTCAGATTAATTTATATTTATATATATATTGACAGGAGTTCTGATTCAAAAATAATAAATTTGTATTAAACTGGATGCTAATTTTGTCTACCCAGTTTTAATAACCCTGACAAAATTTAAAAAGAAGGTAACTTGTTTAAATTAATTTGCAAAGAGTTTTTAGTTAGAGGAAAAGTCAATATTGAAAAATTGTTGTAATGTTTAATTTATTACATCATGGGAAAAAATTTTCAAATATTTTATCTACTAACTTTAGCCGTTAGTATTATTTACAGCAACCTGAGATTTTTTTTTTTCTATGTAAATAATTTTTAATTTTCTTTGAGAAAAGCCCACAAAGTTTTAGAATATTGTAAAATTACCGATTTTTATTTTAAGAATAATATAAGAAACTTTAGTAATAATTCAATCACGAAATTGTTCGTAAACGTTGTCAAATTACGTTTCCCAAATTAGAACCGTAGCAGATGGGGATTGTTGGAAAGATTTTAAAGCAAAATCTTAGATATTAAAAAACTGGAAATGGAAGTTTCATTGAATGCCTGTTCGTGAACAAATATAAGGTATATATGTATATATAACCTTGGGATAGAGAATAACCAATGGAAGTTAACATAACAAAATTTAGGTTTAATCGAATTATTAACCACATCCGGAAAGAAAGGTTCAAAATTTAAATAAAATTAGTAGAGTTTTTTTTTATTCATTCACTTACCATTCCCTCGATCCATTTTTTTAAAGTTTTCTAACAACCCAATTTTTTTAAAAATGGGTAAAGTATCTAATATATAGAAATATTCATTCCAAAACCATGCGAATATTGAAATATTCACAGAACGGTTGGCTAAGAATTCTAATTTCCACCAGCCAACCTTATCGGAGGTCCTTCATCAGACGGGGATAACTTCACGGTTGCTACCCGTCCTGCACTGGGAAACCAGTGGACCCAAACCGAACGTGAGTTTAATGGTTTCGTAGAATATATTTTGAGTAACACAGAAAGTTCAATTGTTGATTTAAAGAGAACTAATAACAAAAAAAAAATTTAAAATGTTAATTGTAAAAGGATTAACCCAATTTTCCCGGAATTGTAAAAGGGTTTCCATTTAAAGTGGTAACTCATCCTAAATGCTAGACATATACCATCTCGGATTCTTTTGTTTTGGACTTTTACCAAAATATTAGATTTACCTTTAGGATTCAACAACGTTTGCTATGTTTCACAAAAAATTAAAAATTGGTGACTAATTATAACGTCATATTGAAAACCCTGGTTTTTTCACAGGATTATACAATCTTTATATAAATAAATTTCACATAACCTTTAACAAAAAATGCTTCAAAATCCTTATTAAAGATTCAACATAATAGGAAGGGAAAAAGGGACTTTGTTTTGACCGTAAGGATGATGATAGTTATAACTTTGAAATAAGAAAAATAACATTTTAAGGTTTAAAAGGGTTTGGTTTTGTTTAAAGGGTTAAAGTTTTAAAATTATAACATTTTTAATAATTTTTATTCAATTTTGTTTCCAAAAGTTTGTAAATACATGTATAAACACAAAATATGTGCTTTGATTAACAAACAAAATGACTGACAGAGTCTGGGAGAAAAAAGGAGGTTTTTTCACTTATATGTCTGAAAATAAATTTGTTTAACGTGTCGGAAAGACGAATTTCAAATGAGCATGTTGGTTCCAACCGTTTAAGAATCTGATTAATTTATTAACAATTTTGGCACAACTAATTTTTTTTACATTTCGGATCTTAATTTATTAAATTACAAAAACGAAATCAAGGTTTTGAACTTATAGAAAATTTATAAAAAGCACGAAACAAAAAAAAGTTGTTTAATTTGAGGAATTAAATTATTAAAACCCAAAAAATCGAACTAAACAAATAACTATATCACGAAAATTAGATGACTTAAAATAATAAGTTTTAATTTATTTTAATACCCCATTTAATAACAATGGCTTTTAATCTGTAAACCTTTAAAACCGTTCGTTATTTAATAAATAAAATATAATCAAAGAAAAATTCCAGCCTGATACCAAAAAAATTTTATAAAACAAAGTTAATTTTTTTGAATTATTAAACTTAGTTATATATTAAGTTTTAAAAAGGAATAGATATATTATTTATATAACCACCAATAAAAATACTGTAAGTATTAAATAAAATAAATGTATAAAAACCAGTATTGGAGGGAGAATTCAATGAATGACAAGTTTATACTTTTGACTAACCGATATGTTTATTAAAAACATGATTTTTTAAAGTTTTTATTTAGGAAAAATAAAAAGGAAAAGCCTTTAATTTGATTCAACATTAATTAACCGATAATTTCTATTTTTAAAGGTTATTTCGAGTTAATAAGGAATTCCCATTCTGAGTTGGGGTTGGATGAAACTGGGTTCAGAACTCCAATTCATCCGTGTGATATTTTAAGGTCCAGATTTTTGATTCTGGACTTGATTATTATTTGACTTTGTATTTTTACATTGGCCTTTTGGAAGACTGGAACCAAAGGAAAGGTTTCGTTAGGAAACAAAAACACCCTTTCAGAAAACCATAAACGGCATGGGTGATTGATTGAAACCACAAAATAATTTTAGATTTTGAAAAAAAAAACCTGAAAATATTTCCAAATTAACGGAAATTTTACGGTAAAGAAATATTTTTTAATGGCCAAAAAATATTTTAAAACCAGATTTTGTAGTAAATGAACAGTATTTTAATAATCTCAAGATTTTTAGACGTAATTATTTCGGTACAAGAAACCCGGCTCTTCCAACATTTGATAGTTACAAATTGCAAAAGTTTTACAAAACGGTTGTTCCACACCATTTGAAAGGTACTTAGTCGTCCGATATAAAAAAAACTGTTTAAAAATAATTTAATTATTTTTTCTAAAAGTGAGCCCAAAGTTACCCAATTACACCCTTTGGAAGACCCAAAGTTTTAAAAAGAAGGATTTGGCCAAAAAGTTAAACACTAATTCCAAAAATTATAAATGTTTGAAATTCCCAAAAGAAAGAAAGTTACTTCATTGAAATGGTTGGGGAGCTAAAAGAATGGGTCAAACCGGTGTAAGACCGTGGGAGGGAGGTTGTCCCAAGAGACCTTAGTAAGCCAGCCTTTGCGCCTAAAAAGTTTGAGGAGGACGGTGGAAGCAGGCGTGCTGCCACCCTGCAGCCAAAAAGGAGTAATAGGGGAAGATGAGTGTTAAAATTCCGAAGGCGGACTTTTACCTTGATAGGCGGCATGGCCGCAATGGTTGATAAGGAAAGCCTTGGGGAGGGAACATCGGCATGATCGATCTTTTCCTTTCTGCGAGCCAAAAAGGGGGAAGGGTGGAGCCCAAATGAGTCCACCTTGGGGGGGGAGTCGTCCCAATGTAACAGGAACCTGTTCCCCAGCCTTGGCAACAGGATTCAAAAGTTTCACCTTGTATAGGTGATGAGAGTTTAGTTCTGGACACAATTCTTGGAAAATGACCAAAGGCCGAAGTAAAAGGCCAAAGGTTCCAAAGATACCATCTTTTGGGTAATTGAAACCGAATTCAAAAGAACCAGGAAAAACCTCCTTCTTTTTTAATTCAAATCTGTAAATTTAATTGAAGAAATTAATTAAGCCAAATCAGATTTAAAATAAATGTAGAAAAGCCGTCAATTGTCACCTGAATTTATATAGGACATTTATAAATAGAAAGAAATGTTTTAAAAGTTTTTTTATTAAAATATTTTATTTAAATGCTTCATTTAAAATTAATTATTTTGATTTCGTTAGGTCCCCAAATATTCTTTCCCAAAGTTATTAAACGTATAAGAGGGCTTGCTACGGAACACGATGCCGGAAACGTGAACGTCGGGTTTTTCGTCGCGCGAAGACACCCAAAAAATTCCATCTGGTTGGCGCGGCTGACGTAAACCGCCGTTCGTATATTGCCGCTTAAATTAAGGATATTACCAATACGTATTACAATGACGTAATGTAATTATATCCAAAAGGGATTCATTCCTGGAATAAGGTTTATTGGAGTTTAAATTATATGGTAATGACTATTAATTAAAATAAGACTATAATTAAAACCCAAAATTTTATCGTTTTAATTAACCAAACAACCTTTCATATAAATGTTCATTTCTATTTCTTCCTTTAAATGACTTTTTAGCAATAATTATTTTCTTTTCCGCTTAAAAACTATTCTCCTTTTTTTAATCATAAACCGTTTGGAACGGCATAGATGGCAGAGACGGTCAGGAAGGTTTGGTCCGTCTGTTCGTCTCTGACAGACAGACATAGGCCTTTGCATTTATAAAAGTGGGATATCGTTAGGGGGGAAAGCTTTTTTAACCGATCAATTAAAACTTGCTTTATAATTTGTGCTGAAAAAAAAAATTACTAATAAAATTGTCGATCTTGAGAAATGGAGAATATTTGTAATATTTGTTGGAGCTGAATTAAAGCTAAATAAAAAGGAACATTACATTTTTTATCGTCTTCGAGGTCGAACAGGATAAAGTATTTACAAAACCAGTATCATACAAGCCGCCAAATAGAAAGGAAGAAAACTTCAAAAAATTTTAAGCCCACGGTTAATTTCCACAACCCTTTATCCATTGCATTAAAGTTGATATTATTCCCAAAATTAGTTATCTATAAAACAAAATTTACCAAAGAGTGTGTAAAAATTTCAAAAAATGGGTCTTTTAACAAAAGCCGACAACAGGTATTATTTTAAACCAAAAATTTGTTAGGTCATGAATAAATTTAAAAAATGGGTTATGACGTCGCACTCCAAAAATAACGTGCTTTAGCTGAACACAAAATGAATTTAAAAATTATTTCCATAAGGTAAAAATAAAGGATGTAACACCAGGCAATCAAATTTATTAACTTGTTAGATTGTTTGTGTTTGATGTCAGCTATAAATTGCTCATTTAGGATGTCCGATATAAACCAGCTAAAGCCAACAACCGCACCCAAAAACTTTGATTCCGGAGAAATATTGTTTTGAATTTGGAAAAACCGATTGCCTCTTCCTAGTGGCAAGAAAAAAGAAAAGGCGCCGGTAATCTTATAAGTTACATCTCTTTCGTGGATGATGAAAGATCCAATGTGGGCCTACCATTTTCGGGTTGCCAAAGGGGGTTGCAAGGTTCCTGGGCTTCAAGATGAGATGACGGAGAACGAAAACAGCTTTTGTTACCTTCCTAAAAATTCAAAGAAGGAGGGGAGGAAGAGGAGTTGAGCCCTAGGCCTGTCTCCAATGTCCCGGAGAGGAAAGGGAGGCAAAATGAAAGGGGCTTCGGGAAGGGCTGGTGTAGAAGACGCCGAGTTCTGGGTGACCCTTCCCTAAGGCCAATTAGGAACAAGTGGTGGATTTAATGGTGGGGTTTGAAAATCCCTTGACCCGTGAGGACGGGTATGCATAACATTTGGCCAATTGGTCAAAAAGGGGTGCCAGCTGTGAATAAAAGATGAAATATAAAATTTTTTAGGTGGAAAACACACAAAAAAGGTATTTTTTTCATTCCGGGAGGGAATATTTTATACGTGTTTTAAATATTTATCTCCGCCAATATTGGACCAAGTAGTTATCACAGCAATAAATACCCTGATCCAAAATCGTAACCTGATTTAATTATTATATAGTTTATAAAGTATGACGCTAGTAATTTAAAATATAATACCCAATTATATTAACGATATAATAATAAATTCAAATGAAAATAAAAATAAAAAATTACTAGAAATGGTTTTATAAACCAGCCATGAATACGCAAAAAATAAGGCTAGTTAGGGCCTACTGACTAAAGCCGAAACCAAAAAAAACCAAAGCAAAAGCCTTTTTGAAAAAGGGAAATAGAAAAGAATTTCAACATTATGAAATATGCTTGGACTTTTAAATGATTCTTTGGGAAATGTTTTTAGCAAGAATACCGTAATTATTTAGAAATAATCATAGTTCATATTATTAATTAAAATTTAAACTTTAAATATAATTTTTTATTGTTTTAACCATTAAATTATTCCACTTTTATTTTAAACAGGTACTGTGGGGTGTAAACAAGGGTTTTTTGAAGTTGATGTCTGTTTTTATATTATTCTTAATTTAATCCAGATTAAATTTAAATTATGGTTTAGCTTGTTGGGGAAAAAAGAAAACTCGCTTAGTCCATATTTTCCTTTATTAACATTCTATGGCTAGAGCGCCATTAAAAAGTGCTATCGATTGTTTTACTTTTTAATTAGTTATTTTTAGCATTGTGGGAAGAAGTGCCACAAAATTCAGCAATGTTTTAGTTATGATTCAAACCCACCAACGGAATTTCGAAACCATTAAAGAGCTTAATTAAGGGGTAAAAGCCGGATAGTTGTCGGACGGATACATGCCTCAGGTTTAAAAATGCTCATGATAATGGCATGTTTTTTTGACAAAAAAGCGTCCCACATGCAGGCCTTTATGGCGGTTGAAGGGGCACTTGTTTGTCCGTGGAAAATCTTTCGCGGCGATATTTTGGAGAGCGCTGAATTATATTGGTATATCCTTGTTAAATATTTTTAAACTGACGATTTCATTAAAAAATATTTATTTGAGTGTTTATTTAAATTGCCAACGTTTTATTAGATTTTATTTTAAAATTTTTTTATTTTTAAAAGGGCAAATATCCGATCAAACGGAAGTTACCCTACTGTTTTTGGGATTGTTTGGGAAACTATAGGTATATTTACATTTTTTAAAAGCCAAAGATAATGTTTTTTCTGAGTTAATTTTACTTTTTTTCTTGGTGATTTTATTTGGTTTTACTATGTTTATTTTAAAAGGATTCAAGGGAGTTCTGGGTCAACAGTCCACACGTGTAACCAAATTTCCTACCAATTTAAATTTATTTATTCGTTTCGTTGAACGCCGCCTAGTTTCCAAAAGACTTAATTTGGTTGTATTTACCTAAGTGTTAAAGCTGTTAAGGGTTAAATTTAAAATCCTTAATGAGCATGCAAAGAGGTAAACGCAACCGGCACTTACACCTACCTCCGCGGAAACAAAACTGGCTGCATTTTTGACCTCTTTCAGATCGCTTACCCGATTTTACGGAGTGCAAAGGAATTTTTTTTTGCATTTTTGTATATTGTAAAATTGTTAATATGAGCGTTCAAAATGTTTGGCGAAGCGCTCGCCAACTGTTTTGGGGATCGCAGCCCGACTTATCAAAGATTGTAAAAGAGATGACCTTCAAATTACCTCAAAAAAAACAACGATTTTGATCTTGAATGCCTGTTCAAACGAAATTAAAGAAATGCGTACTGAACTTTACTCAAAAAATTCTACGAAAATTTGTTAGCAAACCAGCTTTATGGACAAACGAACATGGAATGAGGTTAGGACCAATATAAACGAATGAGGGTCAAACGATTGGAACAAATTGGCAACATAACTGAAAAACTCATTAAGCAATACAAAGTTCAATATTATTAGAACAAAAGAGTTGAAAACTCATGAGGAAATTAGAAGACCAACTGCAGAGAAAAGAATCATGTCGCTAATCTGCCTCAACACCTAAGCATCTCAACTACATGAATACGAGATTAATAATTGAGCTACAGGCGAAAAACGGTGAAATATTTTATTGAATTCGACATCCTGGCGATTTAAAAAAGTTGCGCTGAAAAACTGAAATAAACAAAATACTAACACTAGAATCAAATGCCCGACCAAAAGATTTTAGGTTAGAAAGTATACGAACTAAATAGTTATTAAAGGTGCTTTGTCCAAGACACGGCAAAATGTCAAAAAAAGAAGTAATATTAAAGTATAATATTAAAATATTTCGATCAAACGCCTAACAGCGTCATCAAATACAGGGAATTAAAATTAGAAAGAAAGGAGAAAAACATTATTAAAATATATAAATGAGTTCCTAAAAAGGAAAGAATTTCAAAAACTAGAAACACAAATTGCTCCAAACCCTTAAAAAAACTAAAATGAGATAAAGAATAATTATGAAGATATAAGAAAACATACTAAGCACCCAAATTTTTCTATACAAATATACGTAGCCTGGTAAGCCCGGTAAAATAGATGAGTTAAATTACTGGAAGCTTTTGAGCAATAATTCATGTTGTTGTACCAGAAACCTGATAAAAACATCGATGAAGCCGGCTAATCGCCCAATTACACGCATTATTTTAATTATAGATTACATACTAGAGGTGGAGGGGTTTCGATTTTGTCCATATAATTAGAACATGAGGAAGTAGAACAAATGCAAAATAACAATCAACTATGGTACGATTACGAAAAGCTTAAACATAGGAGCCATATATAAACAACCGTCAAGTAAAGTAATGATTTCCTATGGATTACAAATTTCTTTGATCAAAATAAAAAATAAACGCGCTCTTATATTTGGAGACTTTATTTAACCACTCAGTCCCTGACACTAGCGTTAAATATTACAAAGATATTCTAAATCCAATAATAAAAATACTAAAAGGTTTCTAAAGAATACTGCACAGGGAAACATGTCCTCAAAACTATTTTAGACATGTTAGTACTAACTTGCATGACAACACTTTTCACATGGCTTTATTAGAGTCCTCTATGTCAGATCACAAACATATATATTTAGAGATTCATAGGACTAAGATAGATCCTAGCTTGAAAGTTAAGTATAAAAGTAAATATCGAAAATTTTAAAGACCATAGGATTTTACTTTGGCAAATGGAAACAGATTACAATAATTTAGAATCTCTTTAAATATGCAATCTGTGTAAACGAGACGACTAAAACAAAATAATGAATCTTCCACAAAAAGAATGGATAAACAAAGAAGCAATGACTTAATAAATAGAAGAAATACGATTGGCATCAACTGAAACAATCTCCTAGGATGATTCTTTAAAAGCATTAATAAACTCAGAAATATAGTAACAAATAAGATTATTCCTAAAGCGTAATTACTATCATAAAATATTACAGATTGAAGAAAAATCTTTAAAATGTGGAAATATAACCTCACCATTATAATAAACAACGTGTTAACAGTTTAACAAAGTTATTTACTTTTTAGGTGTACTACAACCCTAAAGAAATTGAGATTATTTTAATGAATTCTTTGCAAAATATCGGAGCAGAACTTAAAAATACCACAAAAGTACTACAACAATCTAACATCACACTGCAAATAACTGTACAAAACTCAGACATACATATCAATAATCGAAAAAGATTATTATGAAGTAAATCAGATTATAAAAAGCTTGACCTCTAATACCAGCGCTGGTATCGATGGAATAAGTACAAAGACAATTAAATCTATTAACAATATTATTAAAAACATTGCGTTGTTAAATTGCTTCAGTAATGGCTGTTTTCCAGACCTTGAAAATAGCAAAGTTAACCCAATTTATAAATCAGGTGATCGAGCCGATCCTAATAATATAGGCCCATATCGGTTCTGCTTACTATCAAAAGTTTTTGAAAAATATTACATTCGGCTTAAACAACTTTCTTGAGTCCATAAATTTTATACAAAACAATATGGCTTTCCCCACTCTAATACCACAGCAGCCACTGTTGACCTGGTAACGTCTATAAAACTGAATATTGATAAGAAAAAAGGTATGCCGGTGTGTTTATTGACTTAAAGCTTTGATACTATAAGCATAAAATATTGCTGATGAAAACTAAAAGACATAGGAGTCACAGATGAGCTTTCAAAATATTTGAATCATATCTTGCAAACAGGCAGCAAATAGTAAAAGTTAATGACCAAATAAGGAAACCTAAAGGATTACTTTGGTGTTCCCCAGGATCCATTCTGGCCTTTTTTGATATATATAAAATATACACACTTGGGACCTGGGTGATATAACCTCTACGCTGACGACACTAGTTATTCTATTATGGTCATTCCGCAGAGTAGTAATGATCAGGCGCAAAGATTTAAATATATTAAACGTATGGCTAAAATCTAACTTGCTAACAATTAATCTAACAAAACAAATTATATTATTTTTGTCAAAAAAACAAGAAAAATCAGTAGTTTTAATCCTTTAACAATGGACGGTGTTACCTTAAAACAAGTCAAACAAGAAAAATATTTAGGTCTATCCTGGACAATCAGCCTCTGGAAACCACACATTGAAAAATATAAAAAGCTGGACATCTCTTACTGTGTTCTTAAAGTCGAGCGATGTTTTCCAAAACGAGTTTGTTTCATTATTTATAACTGCTTAGCAAAACCCCATATAGACTATTTAATAGAAGTGTATGGAACTGCTTATAGATCATATTCAAATGCTGTAAACTGCTCAGAAGATTACTGTAAAACTTATTTGGATATGATTACTTACATAAAATAATCTATGTGAAACTAAATGAATATTGTCAGATGTAAATATATATCTGATTTTAATAAGAAAAATTTTAAAGAATAAAGATTCATACAGACATAAAATTCACCAAACATATAGATCATCTGAACGTAACATAGATAAATTCTGTTATGCCAGAACTAATTTGGTAAAAAGTCAATATGCGAGAGTTTATTTTATAAACTACAAAAGAAGTAAAGATGCCAAATCATTTATCTTTTAAGTGATGTTGAAAAGACACATTTTAAAGGATTTTCATCGTAATTCTGTATTTTAAATATTGTTAGTATCGATAATTTCTGTATAGTGAAGTTAATAGTTTTACCAATAGAAAATGTACTTTAAACAAATAAATAAAGCGCAACATATAATGCTTGGTCAAAGTAAGAAAACACAGTATCGTGACCATTTTTAAATAACTTGTTGATATAGATAACTTTCTTGTAAGGAATTATATTGTAATTTAAAAAAATATGTCTTAAATCTGACAAACTTATATATATTGAAAGCTAACAGCATTATTGATCAATAATATATACAATTAAGTTGACCTTATTCTTGTACTTGTGTATACTTGTAAATACGATATATTAATAAAAGATTGTATTTATAATAAAACTCTATTTAAATAATATAAGTTCTATTTTTATTTTAAAAAAGTTACGTCATCTCACATTGGGATCGTATACCCCCAATCAATTTTAACGTTAGGCTAGTATCCAGCTATAGTTAGCAATATCCTCTTTTAGAGGTCATTTCAAATTGGATGCTACATAAAATATAGTAATAATTATATTATTTTATATGTAGAGTAAGTTAGTAGATTGATGAACTATGTTAAGAGAATACATTTTGAATAAAAATGTTTTGGTAAACATTTTTTAAAGAAGGTAGAAAAGTAGTGGTAACTATCCGGCTTTTACCCTTCATCTGTTAACAACTTTAAAAAGTTGTAAAGGATCGATTCGTGTTAAAAGGATGTTATTGTGTATACTACTTATTGATAAAACACCTTTTAATAAACCGCTTCCTTCTGGCTATTTCAAACTGTGGAAATTATATTTATAAAATTAGTTATTGATTAAAATTTGAAATAAAACCTACGTTAAGAGTCTAATCATTATTTTGGATTTTAGTTCATAGTATAGGTAATATTATAATTTTTAGATTAATCATGATAATAAATAAAAATATTTTTATTTACTATTATTTAGGCTGATCTTATTTTAATCTGCTAGGATTGTTCATACGTCAAATCGAATTTTAGGTCGTCGTTTGCCCGATATCTGTATTAATCACCATGAAAATGGTAACAACGATGCACACTATATTTCGTTAAAGCTATTATTATATAAGTCCCATTATTATCTCCGTAGTGGTGAAAAACACTGCGAAATTGTCAGTTGGATGAATATTTGCTATTTTATTCTGTATTTCTGGAACCAATTAAGTAAACTAGTTCAATGAGAAGTGTCTGAGCGACATTACGCCTAATGGTTCAATATTATACTAAAAATAATAAAATTCCCATAACATGTATAATTTTTTTTGTGAGTTAGTATATCTGTTGACGCAATTAAGACACCCTTCGAATCAGATAGTTCAAGAACGCCGCGCATTCGGTCGTTAAAACCTTCATCGATTCCGACAGGAGAGAAAACGACGTATTGTCCTGATTTTATTTATAAAAACAAACTTTTTGGTGTAGAATACCCTAGAATTTTCGGATTGTAGTATCTTAAACATGTTTTTATTGAAATTATATTTCGCCATAGTAGTCGATCAATCAAAACATTTGAATTTATAAAAACCAACCAACTATTATATTTATAATCGCAAAACAGTTTTGTAGATTTCAACGATGAAATGGTTTCTATACATCGCACAGTACTTCTCTTTACGTGACAGGATTTATAAAAGTATAATATACTTTCGCGCTTCACGCAATTTCATTTTTATATTTCGTCTTTGAGTGCTTTGTTCTAAGCACGTTTCTGAGTATAAGGCAAAGAAAATATTGTATCAAGTATAAAACACGTTATGCTTTCTGTATTGCATCATATATAATATAAAAAATTTCCTTTGCGTTTACTTATTGTACTTTAATGGCTATATTTTATTTTGATTACAAAGCGATTTCATCTAAAATAGATTATTTTACATTAGATATAAAAAGTATCAAATTTTCAAATGTACTTTAAAATAACAACAAAAATGAAATTTTAATATTCGGATTCAGATTCGGGTAATTATAACTTTGGTTTATATTTTCTTTAAATCAGAAGACACAATTATTGGTTACACAAATGTTTATTCCTCAGATATTCAATTTGTTGTTCTTAAGTGTAAATAAACGTAATAATTGACTATAAAATTAGTAGGCTTACGGCGGTTTCCTGCACACAAATAACGGCTATGATAACATAGCCGTGTAAGAAAAGCATAAACTTTTCTTACATAATTTATGTTCATCATAAATGATTACTACTGAATGTATTTTATACTTGTATATTTTATACTAATTTCTATTTGCATCTATATATTTGATGCTTGAATCACGTTAACGACAGTACTCAATAGGACTCAACTCCATTATATAAAATGGAATAACAACGATCTGAAGCAATCATAATAGTATTTTTAATCTAAGTTTATTTATGCCAAAATAACATTTTAAAACGCTGAGAGCTTTGAGAAGAACTGTTATGCGAACCCATTAACAAGCGTTTACCCTTGTTATTGCCTAGCAAAGAGTCGGGTTTAAACAGTTTAACGTCAGCATTCAACAAAGTTTATTGTTTTGTCTTAAAATAAGTTGAAAAAAGCATTGCATAAAAGCAATATTAAATAAAAAGCAGTCGCCATCAAAGAGAACAACAAGACTTGGTAAAAGTATCTCAGCATTCATTTAATTTATTTATAGACGTAAAAAACGACACAAGAAAATTGGGAATCCAGAATCGATATGATAGTCACCGACTAACAACAAAAAAGCCATATAGTTTTTTATTATTAAAGTGTTGAGACCTAGCAGTACTGTTTACCAAGGTTGCATGTGATACCGCTTCTGTCTATAAGAAAACAGCGTAAGACCAGTAAATCCGCTCAACGCCCTAACACATGACCTGAGATATGAGATTTGAATTCTTTACCCAGTTAATACGCTTGCAACGGTGCCAGTCAAGTTGGAAGACAGTAGGGTTTACACACTGCTGATTTGCAGCAGAAAAAGGTACCGCGGAGGTAATACCCCAGAAGTTCTCTTGTCCTAGGACCTACCCTCTCTAAAGACTTATAGTTATTATGATTGAAAACAGTTTAGGGAAACTGGTGTCAAGTAAGAGAGCTGATGAACAACTTTTCTTCAAATTAGAACGTTCTGCAAGCAAGATGGCAAAATGCAAACAGAGTTATAAGCTAAACCGGTGTATTTGCATGATATTTATCAAAATGACAGATTAACCTAAATCATTTTAATCTTATTGACCAGGAATAGCTACTGAAATTCACTTCTGTGGGCGGACGGGATGAATTTATAACAGACACGAATATCTAAATTAGACAGTAGCAGCGTGATATGATCATAAGATACATTTTATTACAAATTTGCTTATAAATTTTAAAATAAAAAAATGTATATAATGTCTATTTTGATTAAACCAAGGCCTT
Organism: Lamproptera curius; assembly: GCA_029286875.1. NCBI lineage: Eukaryota > Metazoa > Arthropoda > Insecta > Lepidoptera > Papilionidae > Lamproptera > Lamproptera curius. The sequence continues at coordinate 28,618 of JAGSMT010000762.1, read as the reverse complement.
TACTTGATGATAAGTGATAAGCTTCACCTATAAGTTATGCTAAAAGTTTAAGCATTAGTCGCCCTAATGACATAGAATGTTATGAGTCTTAAAACAGTCACCACGACTTCCATTTCTGGCTACTGAACATGAACTTGAATTTCTCTATGTTACAAATAAAAATGATTGATTGATTTTCGCGTTAATGATAATAAGTGTTATTTGCTTTTTTATTTTTCTAATAAAAGATTAATCAAGAATCGGTTTGTAGTAATTAATGAATTAAAAAGAAGTAAGAATTAGATAGAATATAACGAAAATTGATAATTTAATACAGGGTGGCCCATAAGACCTTTGAAAAGTAAAATTTGAATAAAACGAACAGGGCACGCGTGAGGGGTGCAGGAAGCGGGGGAGTAACTCTGTTTCTGGGAATTTAGTCGCGATGGAGCCTTTACCGAGGGACCGTCGTTTTGTAAGTGCGAGTTTTATAAAAACGACAATTCAGGTAACCGTTGCGTGGCGCAAATGTTCGAGAACTACAAAGGTTTACACAACTTTGACGACACTCCAACTCTTCAAACGATTAAGAACTGGGTTGCTAAGTTCGAGGAGACCGGTTCGACGTTAGATAAACTGGCGGTTGGGTCGCCTCAAGGACGTCACGTACGGAACAAAACATAGACAGATTGACTACAGTCTATTGGCGAAAATCCATCCAATATAACATTCGTTACACTGCTATATTGGGTGGATACATTAATTATGTTCAGAGATTATGATAATATGGATTATATCCTTCCATATAAAATACATGTTATTTGAAAATTAGATTGCTGCTTAACCTCTGCTCGGTCCGCAAATTGACGTGAAAACGCTTAGAGCGCAATACTGGCTCTTGGGCTATAGAGGCTCTCTTGTAAAATGTCGACCTGTGATGGGTGGGATAGCAATTTGAGCATAAAGCATCTCTGACAGATTTCGTTGTGGCTTCTCCCCAAAAATCTTAAAGCTACCCAATCGCCCTAATACACCTAACATTTTGGATAAATCAAAGCGGAATATTATATATATAATAATTTATACCGGCTTAATGCTTACACTTAGTGCTCAAATAGTTAGCAGTTTTTTTATATTATAAATTCATGCCACAGGCTCGATGCATGCTCGTGCACAACCTGCATACGCAACCCGGATATAACTCACAGTTGTGTATTTGTGCGATTTATTTCGCCGCAATATGGACCGAAACGTTATCTTGGATAAAAATTTTCTTACCGACAAACCAGGCCCTTTTATTGTTGACCCCTCCAGAGTCCCAAAAAAATGAAGCCATTACCATCTTGGTTGACAAAACCACCCGAGGTTTTTTAGAGGACAGCGACCTGCTCTTTTACTTTGCTTGGATTTAACTTTGGACACCACTGTATTGTAGTGAACCAAGGTTTCGTCCAGAGTTACGGTTCTAGGTACTCATCTGGCAGAGACCTTAGAAAATACAAGATCGTTGGAAAAAATGTTTCGTACAAGTTCATAGGAAATGCGTATTGCTTCTGCTCTCTGAAATCGTCAACACAGTAGTGTTTTACACTACAGCTTTGCGGGAGAAAAAGGCACCGGGGTGGTACCGTCCAAGACGGCCCAATGTAAATAGGGCCCTACCATCTTCAAAAATGTAAGTAGAAAAATGCAAATATGTTGCAAATTAACAAGATTTTATTCCTGTCAATGTGGAATGCGTACCGTATCTTATCTTATCGTATCTTCAGGGCTATGCCGCTAGGTTCAAAAATGCCGCTGGATACAGCTGCCTACAGCGAGTTTTGCAAATATAGTAGAGCGCATTTGTCGACTCCGGTCTGGAAGTAGAGCTAACTAAATCGCAGGCTACATGGCTTCCACGGGCCTCGTAAATCACCACCAGCTGAGGCACGGCTGACCGTGGTGGAGTTTGCATCACTATTGTCGAAGTGGCGTTACCTAGGTGTCGTCCTTATTATTGCTGACGAAGGCAGACGAGCAGTCGAGCCACCTGACATCATCAACGCGCTGTTCTACCGTAAAAGATCTCTTTATACCTCGTTTGAAGGAAGACATGTCATCGCGCGAATTTTCATAGACTCATAAAACTAGTAATATATAGCATTAATCATAAATCAAAGTGAGCGTTCGTTGAGAAATGGGCATTAAATATATATATTAATAATGGTAGGATATATATATTAGAGGGGCGGAGAGCGGACGGGCCCTTTAATATCTTTACGGCCCGTCGCTTTGATGATATTGGTACGTTTTCAGTTGGAATAAACGATTAATTTAATATTAACTTCATCATAAAGACAAATATAATGTTACATATAAAACCACTGAGAGTTAAGGATATGATTATTAAAATTTTCAAAAATTTATAACATGAGTTTTAAAAATTAGTAAAAAGAATATGGTCAGAATAGGCAGTAAAATACTATTTTTTTTATTATGACAATTTACTCGCCTTTCTGTCATTTTATGATAAATGAAATTTTGCTACAACAATTAAAACTAAACCGTGTTTGTAGTTTTTTTTATGCGTTTAATTATTTAAAATTTTACCTGACGTTTTAAACATTAAAGGTCTTGAAAAGTATTTTTGAATGTAATTAACATAATGGATTTACTTTATATAAAATACCAAACGCTAATATTCTCTCTCATGTCAAAACGGCTCAGGATCATCTGCTTATTCAACTGATCTCTTATAACTTCCAAGTAATTGATTTGAATCATATGCTGTAAGCTGTAATTGTAATCATAATTATTTCTTCTCTATTAAAATTTTAATAGAGAGGATGGTTGGTCTTTTCCACCTTCCTGGGATCCAATAATTTCAAAAATTAAACGCAGAGTATAAAAAACTACAAAACCGAAGAACAACATAAATACTTTTTTGTCAAACCAGCATTAAAAATTAAGAAATAGAAAGATATGTCAATTTTTTAAATAAAAACTGACGGTTATTCGAAAAACATACAGAGATACAGACATATAACAACTTAGTCTGCCCGGTGATCATGGATGCTGAAAAGAACTGAAACGTCGGGAATAAATATATTTAAATAACGTGAAAATCCGTAAATAACTGGATTTTATATGTATGTAATCGACAAAACATTAGTAATGCAAACCGTTTTATTAAATTTATATGCCTCTGTAGCCTAAGGGTATGCTTTTATTAACCTTGGTCAGTATGTTGAATCTTGCGGGATATACAACTCTGTGTTCTTTGTTTTCTAGTTGGTCGGACAATTTAGGCCGATCATTCAATAGTCTGAAAAGTAACCCACCAACCCACATTGTACCAGTGGATACGGTCCAAAAACCCCTAATGGAGAAATGATTAGGGGAGGCCTATGTCCAGCAGTAGACTGACACAGGCTTGATGATGATGATGATGACTGAGATTTTTGTAATTTCAAGCGGTACAGGTACGAACTAGGGGTTAAGATGGGGATGATAATGATATCTATACATTTATTATTAATGGGACATATGACCTAGATTTAGCTTAAAAATCCATTACTTAGTACATTTACATTTTTTGTGAATATAAAATTCTTACAGGACGAACGAGCGTAAGAAATCTCTATAAACAGTTTTTGTTTATGTTTCATACTTTATTAACAACAAAATCCGAAGAGTGACAAAAAGATAAAGAATTAAACAGAATACATTTTATAGATTAACGCTTTAATAATGTCTTCTCAGACATTTTATTAAATAGCATAAGCTCTTGACTGCAGTTCGACTCTATAACTTAGTCTTATGGACACGGTTTATTTAGTGACCTACTAAATGTATTCTACTAGTGACCTAAATCTGTTCTGAAATCTAGGAAAGTGGATATAAAGCTTGATAATCCTTTAGTACTAATATTATAAATCCGAAAATTTATACGGATGAATGGTTTTTAATCTTTTACTTCAAAACCACGAATAATATTAAAAATATTGTAAACCAACTAAAAAAAACTTTTAGGAAATTCAGAAAAAATAGAAAAAAAAATTGTTATTCCGTAATGATTTTTGGTACTTATTTTATACTTGAAAAATATTTATTTATCAACGTTTCAGATTCTTTGTGTCTAAATTTGTCAAGACAGTGTAAGTACCATATTGTTTTAATATTACTAGTCTCAGCTGCTGCAAAATTTAGATGCTTCTTAACATTTTTTTAAAGTTTTATCTAATATAGCTAAAATGTCATTGCAACCTATGTTTAGAAAAGTTCCCACTGCCTGAACATATATGGGGGCATTTCATGCAATTAATATATTATGAGCTAAAGAATTCTGGCTCTGGAAATATCTTGATATGCATTTGTTATTTTTTTACGCAATAACTACTTAATGAAAATATACAATAACATATCCATTACATGATAATAACCGGTCTCCACTCTGAGTGACTTTGAATTTTTGAACCAGTCGAATTGTGAGTGTCACGGCGATGACGCGCTGATTGAAGACTTTTAAATTAAGGAATTGTGGGATGGGTTACTCAAAATCTCGACAAAGCTTATAAAGAGTTGCCTAACATAGCGGCAGCGTCACACAGGCATCCAGCATCTCAATATAGCGCTCATTGATTTGGCAGCTCTGTAAGGTCTTTAGGAAAGACTAGGTATCGATTAAGTCAAAATATCTTCATAGTCTGGGGCTGCTTAATACTCATGCTGTCGGTGTAACCCTACCTCAATGTTATTATGCTATAACCCTCTGAAACTCGACCTGTTCTCTATGTTGAGCTTCATCGAGTTTTCAATTTTATAAAAACTCCCGATAGTTCTTTAATGAGGTTTAATCACTGTAATACTGTATTTTATATAGCAGAGAGTTTACATCATCAGCCAATTAATCGTCTTGTAGTTTTCATCACTATTACAATTATATCATGATCAATTCATCCTAAAATTTGAAATGCCCTATTCACTTTAAAACTAGACACTATTTGAAATAATCGATTTTTGCGTGATAAGCAATTTAGCAAGGTTATTTAAATGAGTAAACAACAAAATAATTTAATCTTTTTCGTATTTACATATCGCTCGTATGTTCGTATATACATCCACAAAATACATTTTCTAATCGATTATAACAAAGTTCACGTTCTCCTCATGATAATACTGCAGCAAATTGTTAGTTCTTGTACTTGGTCCAGGCAAAGTTGTAGTCGTAAGCTGCCACTATCTGTTAAGTCTTATCTCCAGTAGTAGTTTATAACCGCTGCACAGCCTTAGACTCCTGCTTAAAGTGTAAACTTTGGACGGCGTAGTTAATGGGGACAAACGTTAGCTAACTGAACATATTTACTCAACACAACTACGCGTCAATTATACGCGTATGCAATAAAACTATGTATTATTAAGATTTATAAAATTTCGTGTCAAGCAAACCTCGTTTCCATACTCCTCAGAAACGGCTTGACCGATTTTTATAAACACTTTTTATACATATTGAACAAGTTTCAGAATCGCTCATATCTATTTTTAACCCCCTAAGTAAAAAAGAGGATCCACCCAAATTTTTTGTAAAAGTTTTTGATATTTTTTTAATTTTAAATTTACTGTCATTATTATGGTGTCATTGAAAATTAGTAATAATGCAAAATTTTCACTTTTTGCATATTTAATGGTCAATATAATTAACCCTAATATTTTAAATGTGAAAGTATCTTTAATACAATTTACACAAAACAAAACAAATAGTATAATCAACTTTTAATACAAAAAAAAAGAGTCATGTAATAAATGTTCTCAATTGACAAAATATTGTATTAATGCGTTTTAAAGTTAAAGATACAGAAGACATCAAATGATATATTAGTGAGATCCTAAACATTGGATTTCTTTTTCGCATTAGTCTTTTTCAACAATATTATTTGTAGAGGCTTTCCAAAGATATTTTTAAACGTTTTCCTGTAATTGGATTACGCCTCAACGATAATTCTGCAACGTTTTATAAGAGGTAAATATAACTGTATGTTTTTATGCCGTTTGTGTGTAAAAAGCGAGTGTAGCAATATATTACACGTTGCATGGAAGAATAAATTAATTGCCATGATATGTATATATTTAATATCATGATTGAAACATTATTTAAATTAAATATCATGCAAATTAAATTTATAACGTGAATAAATAACATACATATTATAATTTTGACCTCATATAAGAATAGTATTATATAATTGTAGTAAAGATATGATTATATCTTTACTTGAATTATTATTAATATAAATTATTTCGTAACGTTTTTAACCGTAAAGATGGTAACATAACTGATGCATCCCTCGCTTCGATTTTTCCAATGGCAAATAAGATAAGCCTTATTGCAAATTTAAACAATGTTTTGCATTAAAATGGTTATTTTGGGTTATTCTTAAAACATAAAATGCATGTCATGCGGACTGTTTTATAAACTATTTAAGAAGTAAAATTATTTACAGAAAACTTTAAGTCTAAATTTTACGCTTTTTGAAACGTTTGCAATTTAATTGCACTAGGTTGTGATTTTTGATTTCGTAACGAAAATTAATTTTATTCGCAATTTTAATTTTTAACAAACGAATACCTCTCGTTAAAAAATTATACTAAAATAATAATAACATATATAAAAACATACACTTGAATTGAGTAATCTTTTAGGAGTCGGTCTAAAAGTGGTTTCAGAGATTTTTAAAGAAAAAAACTAAACTAATATATTAAATTGTTTGTTTTAAAATGATTAACTTCATTAGCTTACAAAAATCTCGCAATAGCATTAATCTTTTGTTACGAATAGCACATAACTACAAATTTTTATAGTAGTTATAAACATGTTGTATAAAGATTTATCCTTAAAAGTGTTTCTAGTTAGCATTCTCTTAAAAATTCTAAAACATTAAAATGTTATCTAGAATATAAATAAAACAGTCACTTAAACTTGCAAGACAGATAATTTGTTTTCAATAATTGATAAATAGATCTAGAAATGTAAACTGAAGTGAATGTCAATTACCTAAGAATAATTCTCAGTCACTTTTATTATATAAAATGAATATATGAGAATAATGTGACGAGGCTTACAATATTAATTCAATCAGAAGATTATAGATTCCTTATACATTTTAAATAATTACATTTCCGATTTAGTTAGATATGTGTAGCACTGGAATTTGCAGATAGAACGTATCATCGTTGTCATCGTCTTAGTCTCCTGCTAGACATACGCCTCCCATAATGCACGCCTTTTCCATAAGGCCAGATCATCTACATTTTCAGACAATTGATACTGGGCCCAAATTGTCGTAACCAACCAGAAAGCAACGATAACACAAAGTTGCTTCCCCGCGGGATTCGAACCCACGACCTTCGGTTTATTAAGCAAGGGTCTATATCCGCTAGACCACGGAGGTGGTATAGATAACTAAAAATATAAAATAAATTTAATACACGGCGGCAGATAAAACGAGACAGATCTCTTTGCTTTTTCAACCTGTTCTATTATTGTTATTTTAAAATAACTGACTTTGACTTTGACTTTGATAGTCTCTTAATACTTACTTGATGAAGTGTTACGCTGCCGTTCAATTACCATTACATTCTCTTCCGCATTGGGCAATAACAGGAAATTAAATTACCAGTTTTAAAGACAGTACTAATCGCGTATACATTGATAGTGCATAATCTGATGTTGTTATAATGCGAATAAAAAAATATCACTCCATTACGATATTAACCTTTTGGAAATATATATGTATGTCGGTATGTGCTGTAAATGTTTCTTATATATAAATGTGTAATGTACAACATCCTTTGAGGTCAGAATACGAACAAAATGTTCAAGTAACGTGATATTTCGTTGTCAATGCCATATAGAACTTTTAAAACCGCAAAAAGGTTGCGCCGTATTGTTTTTATTTCACTCATGTAGAACAGTGCAGTGAATTGGTTAAATCATTTGTTATAAGTTCTTGATTTAATTATTAACAGTTTTAATTACTACATAGTGTAAGGCTATGTCGCTTTTGATGTGGGTCCATCTAAATATATACTAAAATCTTAAAGTTTCGCATCGTATTTAAAAAAAATATTTTTGTAGATACATGGATTCAAGGAAAAAAATTATATGTATAATTCATGCATAATGTTATAGATCAACATAAAAAATATAGAGGTTTCTTACGGTGAAGTGAGGTGATTTCGTATATAAACATATTTTGCTCATTTCAAGAAAAGCAAAAATAACCATTCCTTTACATTTTACGGGATAACTGCATATTTATGTACTAATAGTTTATTTGGGTACCCTAAATATATTGTCTATGTAATAGAGGTCAATATTGCTCTGTTTAGCATTAATTTAAGTACATATTTAAGAGATATATTACACATTTAAAATGCATGGACGTAGTGCGGCAGAATTACCCGGTATAAGCATCGCACCCGTGCGAATCCAGGGCGGATTGCTAGTTAAAAATAAATTGAAACTATTATGCTTTTGTATGTCTTTATGAAATATTAATGGATAAAAAGTAAAAAAACGAGAGAAATGATAAAACTTGCCATATTTACTACATTAAACTACATTTACGTATCGGCATATTTATTATGGTTTTGTTATTATTTATTTGTAAATTTAATCAGTGGCCAATTATTGTAATTACTGATACAAGTATTAACGCTGTATTAAAGCGACTTTTACTTATTTTGTTGAAATATGACAATAGATAAAGAAATATAATTTCAATTAGCTTTTCAAATATAAGTTTAAGAAAAGTTAACAAACAGATGGCCTGGAGATTTGCTACGATCTGTGCAATAACTTTAAGTAAAACTGCACTTTATTTCTCCAACTTGCTACATGAGAATATATCGTGGTCAAATATTTGAAAATGGGAAGAAATGCATGAAATATTGGGTGAGTAAGGTTTTACGATCAGCTCCTAACTCTGCCTCCTTTATGAAAACCTTTTCAAAGGAAAGTGTACTATTATCACTCAGTATTTTTATGTATTATACAAGATATACAAGGAATTTTAACAAAGATTATGACCGACTTTACCGATCATGTATAACTATATTGAGCAATATAAGCAGGTAATAGTATTCTTTCCTTACGAAATTGCGTCGCGTTTTCTGCCACCGCGTTTTAAATCTCAGATAACTTTTAAGGTATTTATTTCATCAAAATGTCGTCGTAATAAATATTATGTGAACCTAAACTGTATTATCTTAAAAAGCTTTTAAAGTGCCCTGATTGCAATTTCTTAAAAAGGTCTCATTAAAATGCTTAGTGCATTTTCTTAAAACATAGATAGCATAAATCCATCGCGGATTTTATTGTACACTGATTTAAGTAGTACAGTGTTGTAAAACATTCTATATTTCCAAGGGGAAGCTAATAACTATCGAGAATGAGTTTTTTTTACAGAAAAAAAAACGATTTAAGAATCGACTGAGGTTTCCCTCAGTTGACCACTGCCGTCTAAAAACATTACCATTGTTTTTACTCAGAGCTCTATAATTGCCTCCGTAGCCTCAGAGCTCTATAGTTGCGTTCGAAATCGTGGGTTCGAATCCCGCGGGGACTCAACAATATTTCGTTGTTGTTTCCTAGTGGGTTGATTGGTATACGCATAAGTTATGAGGAAACTTATTGCTTACCATGGAAATTCAGCCTGCTTTCTGGTACATAACAAAGAATTCCAAACGTAACTTTTATTAATGAATAAATCAACTATATTTCGAAAATTAATTATATTTTAATTTAAAACTTTGATTAATTTTTTTTTTGAAACAATGTATTAAATAAATATAATGGTATTTTATTATCTTAGAACGAAATTCTTAATATCGATGTAGCTACTACGATGGGACGTTGAGATTTCAATCAAGTTTAATATTTTTCTGTGAGCCTTGTTGACTTGATATGCATAATTTGACATTTTATAGGCGTGCTTAAATCATGTTGCCTTTTCTATTATTAAAGTATAAGAATGTTTTAAAATATTTTTAATTAGGCTTTGATTTATTAAAGCAATAATAAGTAGATAATTTATTTTAATTTAACTAATTTAAACAATTAAAACTTTATTTATTATTAAGAATTTTGTGATAAAGTATTTTAATAGATATTTGAGAAAAAAAATTACGGAACCGAAAATCACAACCTCAGTGCGATTAAATTACAAACGCTGCAAAACCGCAAGATATGTTTTAAATAACTGTTTTTCTGGAATTGGTCTACAATAAAGTCCGTGACAGCTTATATCAATGACGTGATAGCAATGTTTAAGATTAACGCCCATATAAGCTTATTAATTTAACATTTTTAAAACTTCAATCAAGCACATTCAAAGGCTGTTTCGGAAAATACAGTTTTAGGACAAAATAAAGTTATTGTAATAAAAAATCTTCATTCTATGTATATAAAACGTGTTGATAGACAACATTTTTATCAAATTAAACCTTAAAGTATTCAGATTTTGTTTTGTTATAGGTATCGGTTAAATATCACAATATAATCAATAAAAAGGTTATTTTGATGTTGCAAACAGATGCTTAAATTTTATTATGTGTAGATGAGTATTGCATCCGTGCCAAGTCGAAAAAGCGAAGGGTTGCTTGTAAATAATTAATTTGTAAGTTATTGTCAAACCATTCTTTATTTCTTTTTTGAGTATTAATAATTAATTAGTAATAATCGATAGTTAGACATAAATCAATAAAAGCGCAATATTTAACATGCTCGATTGGCTTTTAATAGCTATAGATATAAGCATATGGTTTTAATTTCAACTCGACTGAAATCTTCACGTTAATTGTATAAAAGGATTTACGAACAGACAGACGAACACCAAATGATTCTATTTGGTTTCAGTTTCTTTTCCTTTTGAGTTACAAAACCCTGAATAATTCTAAATAATCCTTTTTCTTTGCAGTACACTTTTCAAAGCAGCTTTAATCAAATTTAAAGCAATAAAGTACTTTAAAGACAAGGTTTTCCTCGTACATTACATTAGTTACATAAATCTGTTTGGTACGATTTTCAGTATTTCAGAGCCCTACGGCATGTTAACAATATGCTCACAAAATCTTTTTAAAATACAGACGTTATATGAAATCTAATACACTCATCATTTTTACAACACACCTACAAGTTTCACATGTTTACAACTCTATAATATAAAAAAAACGCTATTTCCTAAATTTCTTGTATTTTTTCTTAAGGGTTCTTTAAAGGCCGTTCCAGCAAGACGGTGGTAGCGTCTTGATACCACCAGTCTTGCTGGACCTTCAATTAATAAACGAGTGTAATACTTCCATATTGAATAAAGATATAACTTAAAAGACAAATTGCTAAACAAAATGTAAATAGAAATAAATTACTTGCCTTTCTCAGTCTCCATCTAAAATGGCTGGACATTCTAGATGTCAACGCTGTAACGGCAATTTATTTATTTATGTTATCATTATGTATTTATGTATAATTTATGTTATTATATATTTATTTATTCATTTATTTATTTATTTCTTCATTTATTTACATATACATTTATGTATTGATTTATTTATTTAATTATTAATTTATGTATTAATTTATTTATTTATTAACTTATTTATTTATAAATAAATAACTTATTTATTTATTTACTTATTTATTTATCTATCTATTTATATATTTATTTATTTATCTATTTATTTATTTATTTATATATATATATTTTTTTAATTTATTTATATTTTTATTTCACTTATTTGTTTATCTATCATGTATTTATGTTTTATATTATTATTCATTTGTTTATTTATGTATTTATTAATTTATTTATATATCTATCTATTTATATATTTATTTATTAACTTATTTATTTATTTATTTTTTTTCATTTATGAATTTTTTACTATAATTATTTATCTATCTATCTATTTATATATTTATTTATTTATTTATGACTTTATATTTTTATTCATTTGTTTATTTATGTATTTATTTTTATAATTATTCTACTATTTCCTTATTTATTTATCTATAAATCTATTTATAAATTTATTTATTTATTCATTTATTATTTTATTTATGTAATTATGGATTAATTAATTTATTTATTTACTGATGTACTTATTTATTTGAATATTTTTATTTATCTATCTATCTATTTATATATATATTTTTTAATTATTAATTAATTAACTAATTAATTTATTTATTTATTCATCTATCTATTTACTTATTTATTTATCTATCTATCTATTTATATATTTACTTATTTATATATTTATTTATTTATTTATATATTTATTCATTTATTTATGCATTTATATTTTTATTCATTTTGTTTATTATTTTACTTATATATAAATAGATAGATAGATAAATAAATAAAGCTAAATGAATAAATCATAAATAAAGAAAAATAAATAAAAAATTATTATCTATCTATTTACATATTTATTTATTTATGTATTTATTTATTTATTTATCTATCTATTTATTTATTTATGTACTTATTTTTATATTTATTTATTTACTTATTTATTCATTTATGTATTTATTTATTTATTTTTTTATTTATATATTATTATTTTCTTTATTTATATATTTATTTATACATTTATTTATTTATTTATTTATCTATCCATCTATCTATTTACATATATTAATTTATATATTTATTTATTCAATTATGTATTTAATTAATTAATTATTTATCAATCTAACTATTTATATATTTATTTATTTATGTAATTTTTTATATATTTATTTATTCGTTTATTTGTTTATTTATGTACTTATTTATTTATTTATATGTTTATATATTTATTCATTTATTTGTGTATTTACTTATTTATTTATTTATCTATCTATCTATTTATATGTATTTTTATTTAAATATTTATTTATTTATCTATCAATCTATTTATAGTATTTTCCTTTTAATATTTATTTATTTATTGATTAATTAATTATTTAATTTATTTACTTATTTATATATTTTTGTATTTATATATTAATTTGTGAATTTATTTATTTATGTATTAATTAATAATTTATTTATTTATTAAGTTAATTACTTATTTATTAATAAATAACTTATTTTTTATAAATAAATATTTTTTTTTTTTTATTTACTTATTTATTTATCTATCTATCTATTTCTCTATCGTTCTATTTATATATTTATTTATTTATTAATTTATTCATATTCACGAAATATACTTTGACTTTTGAAATTTCTTGCAAAACGTTTTCAGCATAGGATACATAATATTTAGAGATTATCATATTTCATATTGTTATCTGAATGCTATAAATTGTCATAAACTTATAGTAAAAATTTAAATCGTGTATTTTTTTTATATTTATATACATATTTTTATTGTTTTAACCGTTTTGATATTTATTTCGTGTTCTTTAATCGTTGCATGGGCTGTAAGAGTGTTTCTATTTCAATTATTTTCAGAACCATTCGAGAGTTTAAGAATACGCTTTGGTGATAGTGAAACGATTCCAGTTGGATATTTAGGAAAGGTGTCACGTTAGCACCCGCTTATATTGTGCAAAATGGTTAAATACAGTTAAGTCAGAATATTTTTTGAAAACAATGAATAAATAACCGTATTAAAATCGATTGGATTGTGATTTGAAGTGCATGAATGAATAAGAATGATCAAAATATTAGTTGTTTATAGATAAAAATCATAGAAACGAGGAATTTAAATTATTTTTAGTTTCTTACTCTTAGTCTTCCGTTAAAAATGTTATGATTTATGTGGACATGGAGCACAACGTACGTACAAAAACAACGTTTTTAACGTTTTCATTGCATGAGTATTGAAAAACAAAGAAATAAAGTTGATTACATGCGTCTCAAGTGCAAGGAATCAACTATCGTAATAAATTTATTTATATATTCTTTATGCACAAAAAAAATGTACAAGGGCCGATGGCATTGTCTACCAGCCAACCTTTGGGTGGTGAAGAGATGGGGTAGGAAATCCAAAAAAACAAAAAAGAAAATATTTTAAAATGGGTTTGTCCATAACATAGTAAGATAGAGTCAATAATAAAATATATTATTACACTATAAGATATAATCAATCTTAGTCATATTCATATTCTTATATAAATACTTTAAAATAATGTAAATAAAATAACACTTTATATATATAGTAATATATATCTATATGTTAATCAATTACATATGATTTATAGAATACATATATATAATATATATATGATATATATATATATATATATATATATATTAAACGGAAAGACTTTTGTCTTTACAAACTACCACCCTGCGGCGTCCACCGAAGTAGTGACTTTTTAATGTTTTTTTAATGCGTAGAAGATGTTTTAATTAGTATCATATCAGTAGTCGACGTCAAATTTCATTTAAACGTTAATGGTGATATTCAAATTTAATATTTCTAGCTGAATTTGTGTCGTTCACTCTTAAATCTTTCTTGCAACTGAATTCTCCGTATACTTCAAAACAATGCAACATTCCGCCTCCATCCACCTGTATGTTTAAATCAATTCGTATAATGCTCTGTATATATCATAAAGATTATAATAACTAAATGACATCCATCTACTATAAATTGATTGGTTCCGAATACTGTTTTTGAATTATTTGTATCCAGCTGATCACCAAGAGGCTTCCACCATAAGGGGCTTTAATGACCCCGGCACAGATAATAAAAATTAATAGTTGGACACAAAAGTGACAATACCTAGTATAGCAGGTATTTTCACTTGGTGGTCTCAAAATCTTAAAGAGCAATATAATAATTTTTGACGAGTGTCGGTTAGTTTGTATGTAAAACAGATAGTTTGAGGAAGGCTGGGGTGAATAGATAGTCCGTGGACATTTAATATTTTGGGACTTGAACACACTGTCCAACCTAATTCATTTTAGGCAAGTTGAGTCGTTGTCAAATTAATGTAGTTACCAGTCTTTTGATTGATAACAATATTTATTTTGAAAGTTCATAAATGTAATACAACCTGTTGTCTATCTGGAAATTATCTAAGAGTGAGGAGGAACAATGATAAATTTTATAAAACTATAACTCCTGCAAGCCATGTTGATTTTTGGTATTTATATCGCAAGTACAATAATTTTGACAAAAGATTACATATAGCAGAATTGAAAACTAAAATTATGAACTTTGATACATTGGAATGGTGGAGTTCAATAATACCAAGAAAATTACAGCATCGCCATGGTATACTAAAATTCTTGCAACGAAGTACTAACAATGCGGATATTAAGATACTGGATAGATACAAGTTAAACACATATGATCTATAAAGATCACTTGAAGAAGGTCTCCAAAGGACCAATGACTTTCTCCGACGGACTATTCATAAGAGATACAGACCTTCCCTAGACAAAAAAAATTAAAAGCTCTAAAAAGTATGGAAAAATAAGAACAATATCACAAAAACTAGTAAGAGGAGCCTAGGAGTTACTAATTGCAGACAATAACTACGCATCTGAATCATTGGAAAATTGTAACAGAATTTTTAACGATAGAAAAATCTGGCACAAATGTTTATGCAATAACAATCAACAGAAAAATTTTAGTGCTAAAGTAAAAGGCTAGTATGAGACACGGGTTCATGAATGTTGTTGAGAATCATTTGCATCAGATGGTCCAACCTGAGAGTAGTGATTTAAATTACAACATGTTTGTCCGTAATCAGAATTAGCACCTAAAGCAGGTTGAGGTTCAGCATCAGCTCAATTTTGTTGTCCACGGTTTCAATTAGCCCTCATTCAAATCTAAATCAAACTCTTCAGAGATTTTCCTTTTAAGTTCTCTTTTCCATCTTCCATAAGAATGAGAAGCTTTGATATCTTAGGTTTGGTATACGTCATCTGGCAACCTGTGACTTTTATGCTTCATTAGTATAGCCCATGAATGAGCCAGCTGTTCATATCATTTTCAGGCATGAAAAAAATTGTGATAAGGTGGCTAAATGTTTTCTGCCTTGTAGAGGATATTTTAGGCCTTTCCCTTTGATAATTCGGCATGCTTTTCCAAAACTTTAGCCATAAATTGTATTGTTATAAGGGATTACAAACAAAATTGATTTTTGGTGTCAAGCAAAAATATGCCAAATCGATAAATAAAATTTAATATCATCTTGAACCTTTATTAAACAGAATGTACTCCGGTCTGTTTACCTTCTATCAACATTTTCTTTACAAATCTTTCTGAGGCAATAAGCAGCGATCAAACTTTCATACCAATTATTGCATTGAGCTTTCAAATAATCGTACGTAATTTTAAGTTTTCCAGGCCTGCGCCTTTTAATAATAAAACCTACAATACATACTTCTAAAAGTTGTATATGTTCAGTAGTGTGTAACCTTCTTTAATTTTCACAGCATCCAAGGTTTTTTATTTTTCTATAAGAATTTCTTAAATATTTGCTAAAACCTAGTTGTTGCAGCTTGTGTAGACATATCATATTTCAATTTGATCAATAAGTTGAATCAAAGTTTTTAAGTCCTTCTATTTGCCAGCATCTACTTCACGTAGGTCCTTTGCTTTTTTAATACAACATTTTGCTATTGGCAGTGTTTCAAAGAGGTGGACAGATTCTTAGAACGTAGGTGTTTATACCTATCTTTTTCTATGTCATAATTTGCCAGTATTTAGTTGCTTTACAATGATATCATAATGAATTGCCAGAAAATAAGCATTAATAGGATCAAAACTTTTTAATTCTAGTAATAATTTTGCAGGTAGTTCTTTTTTCTAGACACCTTAAAATTTTTTCTTGAGTTTTTAATATTGAATCAAGACATATAAGTTATATTTTTTGCAATAATGATATTTGTCTGCCCGCATTTCGGGAAAATAATAGCCTTAAGTTTTCGTCGATTTGAAGATGACGTATGTAATTTTGCCTCAGATTGAATGTTTTTACTTCCTGATTTACCACTACAATTCTTTTTATGTTTCCCAAAGTTAGAAAGAATCCCAGACACTCTGTACACGGCAAATAATGTAAATTTTAATTTTCATTTTGGTTTAGTGACCCTTTTAATTTACAAGGTAGTTTTCTTTTTTACGTAGAGTTGCAATAATTTTTCTATCAAGACTTTTTAGTTTTGACACAATTTTTTGGACCAGTTCATTAAAATTATGGTGTCGGAGTAAATAAATATTAACAAACAGGTAAAAAAATAAACCTTTATCTGAACCTTTGAACTTTTGGGTTTTGCCTTTGGATAATTGTTGTACTATCAAAATTATCTTCATTTGAGATTCCTATAATTTGTAAATAATCTCTATTTGGTTTGATTCATTAAAAGGAAATTCCTACTCATAATGGCAAGGAGAACTCTTTTAAAACTTAATTTTACTTAAACTTATTTATTAGGTGCTTGAAAGATAACATTAGACAAGGAATTATTAACATCGAGGTATTCCTTGATTTGGTAGAAATTTATCTGTTTTGTAACGTTGAAGAAGTTCCTTTCTACAAATACACTACTTGGAGAACAATTAACTAATTTTTGCCTATTTAAATTTAAGAAAGTTTGCCATTAAAAGAATCCTTGTACTTCTTTCATTTGTGATTCATGTATTATTTAATCACTAACTATAATAATACACCAAATAAATAACCACTTTTAACGCATTTGCAAATAATTCACTTTGGTGATCAGCTTGCATCACGGGCGGCACATGTCTGTTTTTTACAAACATCGGCAAGCTCGCCTTGCGCCCGCGCTTAGCGTCCTCGTGAAACCCGAATAGGCCCCTCGGACACCGTACCTAGTGCCCGTTCAAGAAATTTAAGACGCAAGATTGATATCACGAAAAAATGATAAAAACTTTACAAATTAAGTATATTCAATGGACATGATAAGATCGAGTGAACTGAACTCAAGTATACGTGGTAAAGTATACGTTGAACACTAGAGCCCTCAAATTTCTGTCGGACGATTGCGAACTATATTATACGCTAAAAGACATTGTTTGATGAATTACGTCCATGCCAATTTTTGCCCTAAGCATTCTAATAATCATAAGGGACCTGTGGGCTAAAATGAGGTCGGTCAATCTTGCGTCCGTATTCCGGACGCACAAAAGTCAGTTGGACGCAGCATCATCGGTAACATACGCCATAAGACGCAAGATGTCCTTCAAGATGTATATATATATATATAATTATCATATGCTTACCTATGGAACCTGAGCTTAGTCGAGACAAGACAGTTCGTGATGACGGTTGACATTTCTTCAATAAGGAAATTTGACATCTTTTCAAAAAGCATGACATTTTCCGTCATCACTAGAATTATCATCTTTTGTTTTGATCACTGATAAGAGTAAAAATATATCGTCTCATCACTTTCTATCAAAATATATTTATCCAAAATTAGCAAATAACGGAAATAATAATTAATATTATAATTAAAATTTTTCTGTATGTATGAAAAATTTATATAATGTATACAGCAACATCCACAATAAATTATTTTCTGATGGTTATTACAAGTTCACGTTCTCCTCATTATAATACTGCAACAAATTCTCAGTACTGCTACTTGGTCCAGGCAAAGTTGTGTCGTTAGCTGTCACTATCGTGCTGTTAAGCCTTATCTCCTAGTAGTAGTTTATAACTGCCGTGTACAGCTTTAGACAGGGTTAACAGTGAAAACTTTGGTTGAATATCGTAGTTAATGGGGATAAACGTCAGGCTAACTAAACATTTACTCAATACACCCACGCATCAATTATGCGCGTTTGCAATATAAACTATATATTATTAAGATTTATAAAATTTTCGTGTCACAAAGTTCGTTCCATACTCCTCTGAAACAAGCTGACTGATTATTATAAACATTTTATGCATATTGAATTAGTTAATACAATAGTTAATGTGTGGGATCACAAAACTTTTTGAATAAGTTTTTGATAAATTTTTCATTATGTGGTATTGAAAAATACAAATAACGCTACATTTTCACTTTCCTATGACCAACCTGCTTTTTATTAGTTCTTATAAATAATACAAATATTATAAATTTAAAAGTAACTTTATTTCAATTTAAACAACACAAATAAGTGACATTTTTAGAAAAATAAATTAAAAAAATTAAAATTATGCAACAAAATTTTCTCAGTATACATAATATTGTGTATTAATGCGTTTTAAATTTAAAGATATCAAATGAAATAATAATGAGATCCTGAACTTTATATTTCTTTTTCGCATTAGTCCTGTTTTCATCAAAGTTATTTGTAGAAGCTCTTAAATATACTTTCCGAACGTTTTCCTGTAATTGGATTACGCTCTTAAAGTTAATTCTGCAATGTTGTCTGCTGTGTTGTTCGTGTTTTATGCCGTTTGTGTATAAAAGTAAGTTTGTATCTATATATTACACGTTATATTAAAAACATAATAATAAATTAGTTGTCATGTAATTATAATCATATTACTAATCAAACATCTAACATGAATGTTAGTAATTTTTAAAGAAATGGATAAAATAATTTGAAATAACGTACAAAAACATTTGACCTTATAGGGTGATAGCATGTGTATGTTAAGCGACAAACAAAATTTTGATAACTAAACAGAGTTATTCTTATTTAAACTGATGGCTGAACTCACGTGAAGTTAGTATTGGTGCAAACTAGTTTCGTGTCTGCTGGAGGTCCTTTATCGGGACGAGTGGGTTAACTTCACAGTCGCATCCAGTGTCTTACTCGTTATTATAACTTAATATAAAATAAAATATTCTATATCAATTTTAAAAGTATATTCAATCAATAATACGTTGAAAGGATAAAGGATAATAGTAGGAAGAAGAGAAGAAGTTGAACGATATTTGGTGACAGGTCCCCTTTTACAGGAGACCGTCTAGGGTGGACCACCGGTGTCTATTCTGCTGCGAAGCAGTAGCGTGAAAACTACTGCAATGTTCCGGTTTGAAGGGCACCGTAGCCAGCGTATTTACTAGGTAAACAGAGACTTAACACCTATGTCTAACGATAGGCGCGCGTTGGCGATACCACTGGTATTGCCAAATTCTATGAGGCGTCGGTGACCACTTCCATCAGGTGGCCCGACTGTTCGTCTGCCTGCGTATTCCAAAAAAAATGAAATAAAAAAATCTTTCATGTAGAATGTGCAAGGAATATAATTTTACATCAGGTTTAAGTTTAAAAGGCTTTAAATATTACTGTCTTTTTATCTAAAACATTATTTGGATTTAATACATGATTCACCCTAAGGGCCATGTATTGTGTTATACTATTAAGGTCTTAGAGCGATTTAGGTCCTCCAGTGACTCCGCCATGTCTTTGTCGCAATCTAAGGTGAGTGATCCATTGATGCCTCGTCCTTCCAACCAAAAGTTTTAATGCGCAAATGGGCAGGAGGTCGGTGGATGCAGGTGACACAGGATCGAGCCTCTCAGCGAATTATGGGAGAGACCTATGCTGAGCATGAGTGCAATATAGGATGTATAAATATTCTATAATTATACTAATACTACTAGTTATGAAGGCAATAAATTTGAAAGCTACTTAAAATTTGGGAGTGAGTTTTCTTTGTTTGTACTTTACTAGAATACAAATTTGAATTTTACTTTGTAGTGAATACCTTAGTGTTCTAACAATGACATAACACCACAGGCAGAACAATACTGCAGGCTAACAGAGTCAACTATGTGTTTTCATGTATGATTTTAACAAGGTATAATTAAAAGTTCAACGAAGTTTACAGAATAATATTTATATCATATTTATATGGTTTTTTTTTATAATTGATATATTATATTCACTTTAAACAAAAATAACTACTTACTGGTAAAGATATTTGAATTTGTTTATCCTTTATAGTACTCAATAAAAGTACCACTATTCCTTAAATCTTTATCGATACATAAAGATCTACATACTGTAGAATCTACATACTTCAAAACAGACAATATAAAATGACTGCGCGGGGAGTTGGGTATGCTTCATAAAGTCCCGTCGGCATATTCAGAGCTGAATGCGAAAACCGACCTGATTGGAATACGATTGCAATTTGCTGCACAATATATTTGCTGATTATAATTATTGAGCCCTCCCGGATTGATTGAGAACAAGTTGTGTTTCTCTACATGACTGATTATTTCTACCGCGTATCAGTTAAGCTGAAACGTTAAAGTTTTATCGTTCATAAAAGTAAGTGATACGAAAATTGTATACTTGTTTTATCACAATGGTTTTTAACATAATTATCATTCAGTTAAATTTATGTATATTTTAGCGTCGTATGTGTGTAAAATTTTCAAGGTGGTCGGTTTATTGACTTACTGGAGATCGCTGGGGAGTAGTGCCGCGGTTCCAAATACTCCCACAAAGCAGTAGTGTTTAAACATTACTGCCTCTCGGTTTCTAGGCACCGTAGCAGTATCTGTCAACGAGACGAATTTCTAATATTTCAAGGCATCAAGCAGATTTGTAGCGTCTTAAGCTGTGTGTCATATAGGTATAACGTATAATTTTTCATTAGATGAACTAATGCGTGTCTCCTGAAATAATTGGAAGTGCACCAATGTTTGCGCGTACACTTGTGCACTATAATATCTTCTGCTCAGGTTGATCTCTAATATAAATTATCTACCGTTGATTTGACTAGTAGGATCGTATCTATTAGATTAAAACAAGTAAAATTTGAACCATTAAACATGACCGACTTAAAACAGTATTCCATTTGTACAATATAAGTGGGCGACAACGTCTGCAAGAGAACTACCTCGTGAATTTTGCTACTGCATTTAAATCTCTAATATCTTTAAGGTATTCATTTAATCAAAATATAGCCTTACCTTTTATGTTACATAGAATGTAGATTTTTTAACACAATGACATTAATATAAATATTTAAGGAGTTTTGAATAGGCCTGATTGCAATTTTTTTAATGTTTCTTTTGAAATTATTAGTACAGCATGGATTATTCTATAAATATAGATATGTCTTTGCGAACTTTACTGTAGACCATTTCAAGTAGTACGATTATGTAGAACTTAGTTTACGTCTATCTCTAAGGTTGAGCTCAGCCTTTGCGAATTTAACCGTACAGGTGTGAATTTTGACGCGGCAAAGTTTTTAATATCTTAAATATCCAATAAACTACCTATAACAAAATATTATTAATATTTTAATATAAATAGTACCTTCCTTATTTTGGGTAGTGGTCAACTAGGAAATTTATTGCATTTTATCTTTATTTATATCAAAAATGTATTTTAAATGAACCGTTAAGACAAAACCACGAATTTTGTATGTTCTCACTAGCTGTACCCGCGACTTCGTACGCGTGGAATGAAAATGTCCGAGGTGTATTGAAATATAGCATCATATAAATAAGGTGTTTTTATTGTGTGTGCCTATTTTAGCATTAAAATAGTTGTGATCATGTAGAACTTATGCTATCTATAGCGTATTATCAGGAAGCATTATAAAGCAAGGAACCAATTCTGTGATATATTTTCCTTGAATTGTAAAGTCGAGCAAAATCACCTGCATCAACACAATGTTATCAGCTCCAAAGATGTCATATGGAACCATGTATTGTAATTCCTTTTTTTAGAAAACCAAAGCACTGTAGAATCAACGCGCACCAAGCACCGCACTAGAGCCTGTTTAAGCCTTCTGCAGTTGGGCTTGTTTAAATGTCTTGTTAAGCCCATCTAATTTCATTTAATGTGAGATTAAAATTAATTCTTAGTACATTCTTTTTCTACGAAAATATACATTACGTAAGTTATTATTATGTTCACATACCTTAAAGGTGCAATACACCTATTTCATTAAAATTATAGTTAAATAATTATTAGCAGGCAAAAACAATTCTAACTTGCTAAATAAAAACATATTGGGATTGGCATACGGTCCAGAAACCCCTAATGGATAGAGATGTAGTAAGGAGGCCTATGTCCAGCAGTGGACTATTAACAAAATCGCGCTTCCGTGAGACTATGACTCAATATTACATTATTATTGCTGTGATGTTATTAACATTATTATAAAGGAACCAAAACAACCACAAAAGGACAAATCACTGACCTACAATAACCTATGTAATTTAAATACGAAGTAATTCGTGATATTTAAAATGAAGTTAATTATCACGTACCCTTCTACAATTAGAATAAAAATGAAGTACCTTTTGTACCTGTAACTCGTAACAAAAATACTGCCAATACATAATCTTGGCTTATGTTACTTTAAATACGCATTCTTGACAAATCGTTACTGTCTTGAAAATTCACAAAACGGACACAATAAAAATTTGTCATCGTCGTAACTATTCAAATATTTGTCCAAATGATGCAGTGTGAAAGACGTTTAAATATTTTAAATACCAGACGCGATAAAAGCATCTATTTTCATTAGGAGTAAATTTATTGTAATAATGAAATGTGCGTCATTTGCATTAAATTATGAATTTTATTGTAGTTAATAGTCACTATTTTGGTTGTGATAATTTATACATAGATGATAGATATATACTGTGGGCCTTTTTGTAGGACTATTTAAGATATACATTTCCATCATACTTTACATACGTGTACCTTCTCAACGGTTTTGGAAGCGCACGCGAGAATAGCTCACAGACCGTAGATTTATTCTTAACTTAACACTTACCTTCATATTTTGGAACATCCACGCAATATATTTTTATAAATTCTAGCCTATATGTTATTCCGATGTATAAGCTATATTGTTAAATTTCATTAAAATCCATGTAGTAGTTTTTGCGTGAAAGAAGAGCAAACATCCATCCATCCATACATACAACCTTTCACGTTTATGATATTAGTAAGATTAGCAGATATCTAAAAACAAAGAAGCATTATTTTAAATTGACCATTAACACATTCAAACGTGTTCATATTACTTTATCCTATTTTTATTTGCATTTTTTTGTAATTTGAATCAGTAATGAAGTTAGCTCCTTTAAAAGAAAATTAAAGTTGCAGAAATATTAGTAGCCTTTGAGCACTTAATGGGGTTAAGTCTCTGCGGTACGCTATTTCTCGCTCAGTGAACTTTATCATTTGTGCTTTGAAAATATTTAAAAGATATTCCGTAGATTAAGGCCGAGTACAAGTTTCGATGGTTACAATTAATATTTGATAGTCGATTTCATTTTTAAAAATATTAGATTTTTGACCGACTTCCCAAAAGGATGTACTCTCACGTTTTGTTTATGTTACGTCGTTGCTCCGCTCCAGAGCTCAGATTTTGTTGATTTTTTTTTTGATAGATATTAAATTTTCATTGGTCCCATTTTTGTCGTCCAATTAAATTACCAAAACTGGTCTACAATAAAGCAATATTACTGACGAGATAGCAATGTTTTGATATGAACGCACAATAAGCATTTTGGCAGAAAACACGATGCAATTTCGTACAGAGAGCACGTTGTTACCTGTTTCATCATCATTATTATTATCACCCTGTGTTATCTGCTGCTTCACTAATGCACGCCCTCTCCCTTAGGGGGTTTTTAAACATAATCCCACTACCCCAGTCTAAATGCGGCTTGGTGGGTGGACCGACTTTTTTTACACGCCCATCCAACGCATAGATAATCTCACTTTTCAGACAATTGGGTGATCGATCCAAATTGTCCTAACCAACCAGAAAACAACCATAAAACAAAGCGTTTTCCCGCGGGATTTGAACGCACTACCTCTGGTTTATAAAGCAAGGGTGAACACTGCTAAGCCACGAAGGTAGTCACAAGAACGCGGGTACAAAGTTAAAAAAGTAGCTTTTACTGTATGTTGGACCACATGTATGCTTAGATCTTTAAAACTGATCTTTGAAGCAGTTATATTTTGTAGAGTAGTACAAGAGAAGGTTTAAATGTTTAACATTGTAGCGCAACTGATAAATGTAAAGGTTTCTTATTTAATATTGAAAATAATCTTTTTTTTTGCACTAGCACAGCTACCGCTGGCTGAATCAGAAAGATTAATCAAAATAATGTACTACAGTATCAAAAACGTTAAAATGGAAAAGAATCTCGATATCGTAAATGTCACCTAAAAATCACTTTAAAGAACCATACTTTATTTTTTACATTTATAGGCAAATATAGATTTTTACGAAGTGATTTTAAGCAAAAGATATTAATCCTTATTAAAATAAGTAAATAAATTAATTATTTAAAATAGATCAATACGGCTCTTTATAGCATATAGTTAAACTAAGTATTTCCGAAGATGTTAAAGATCAAAGATGTAATAAAAACAAATATTTTGTTACTCTTTTTTTGTAAGAAATAAGAAGCCTAAGTTACATCTAGTTAAATCAGCTATGTTCCACTAAAAGCACCGTCAAAATTGGATCAGCTTTTCTTAAGATTAGCCAGAACAAATAGATATATAAAAATTTTGTTTTGCTATAGGTATTGGTTAAATATCACAGCATAATCAATTAAAAAAGGTTATTTTGATGTTACAAAGGGGCAATTAAAACTTATTATATGCGTAGATGAGCATTGCACCCGTGCGAAACCGAAGAAGCGAAGTGTTGCTGGAAAATAACAAATTTGTATTTTGGTGTTAAGCCACTTTTCTTACTTTTTTTGAGAATTAGAAGTTATTTTTCTAGTAACTGTTAGTTGGACATAAATCAATAAAAGCGCAATATTTAATCATAACAATTATTTTACTCATTATAAGTGTTAAAAGGGCTTCCTAATTCATTTAAAGGTAAAATTTATTCCTCATGCTTGATTAGCTCAGAAAAGCTATAGATTCATGAATATGGTTTTTATTTCAACACGATTGATATCTTTACGTTAATTATATAAAGAGTTTTACCGGACAGACGAACATCAAATTGAACCTGTTGGTTTCAGTCTCTTTTTTCTTTTGAGTTACAAAACCATGAATAATTTTTAATAATCCTTTTTCATTGCAGTACATTTTTCAATGCAACTTTAATCAAATTCAAAGCAAAAGAACTTATAAAAACAAGGTTTTCCTCGCATATTACATTCAGTTACATAAAACTCGTTTCATACGCGATTATCGGTATTTCAGAGCCACAACGGGCATGTTAACAATGTAGTCAAAGAATCTTGTTAAAATACTAAAGTTATAGGAATTCTCAAATACGTCTTTAAAATAATTTTTACACATACATCTACAAGATGTTCCTTTTTTCCTAAATATTTTTTATTTTTAAAGGCCTGTATAATGTTATCCTGCATCATACAAAAACCTGTGACTGTGATTCCAGTATATGGAAATTATATGTTATAATTTAATTATGCTAAATATGATAAACTATAAAACATTTTTAACTGAAATTTACTGTCGGAAACTTCAATAATATTTTGTTTTTATTTATGCCACCACTTTTGATAAATCGGTTTCTATACCTCTTTTTACTTTTTTACTCTGTTCAAAACTACCCGTTTTTATGTTACCTCGTTGCTCCACTCCTAGCACTCATAATCAGATCATTCTCTTTTAATCGTTTTTTATTTAAAAACAATATATCGTTTTTATATAAAAAGCTTTAAAATCGGTAAAAGATGTTTACTTAATGAGTGATGATTGTTAACGAAACTATTTTTATATTGTTTTGTAATCAGTGCTTTTGTAACTATGTAACCTACACTACTTTTATTTTAAAATATATATGTTATTTTAAAAGATGACAAAAAGAAGCGCACTGAGTTTCTTTAGCCGGTTTTTCTAATTACTTCTATATTGAATAAAGATATTTGAATTTGTATAAGATACTCGCAATTAGTTGCATGTAAAATAAAATTTTATTTTAAAACTGTCTATTCGGCGAAATTTTAAACTGTAGTTTACAGAATATCATTGTAATAAATACTTCACAAATACTATAAGTAAATTACTTAATGGTGGTAGACGACTTGAGCTTTCGTTCCCGAGGATGTCAGAATAGTGATAATCATTAAAATCATTATATATTGCATGATTTTACAAAGTTTTTGATTTTTATTGCTTTTAATTAAAAGTACTTTATTATCATTTATTATTAGGCAAGCAGCATCAATATGACATTGGATGTCGTTTGTACTGTAATATTACATTAACAGTATAATACTACAGTACAAACGATATATAATATAAAAGTAATAATGCCATGCGACTGAATAGGGTACTAATGAATGCTGTTTAATCTGTCAATTTATTAATTAAATAAAAAAATGCAACGTTTATTATGTGTTATTTTCTGTAACATGTTTGGAAAGCCTACTGTAATAATTCAAGTATCTTTACTAAAGCGTCCTTAAATTTATTCAAACGTTCAATGTAAAATGGACACAATTAATAAATATGTACTCATTTTAAGTAATTGTTACTAGACCAGACTGGTGCTTTTCTTCCACAATACCCACAAAATAGATTTTCTACTCTATTCTGTCATAAAACCTGGCTAGAAAATATTTTTTAATAACGTGTGTTATGTCAATTGTAAATAAATGAATCGAAACAGAAAGGTGGTAGATAGGACTCTGTGGTAGATGAAGATTTGCAAAGACAAAAGTCTGGAAGCATTACTTCAGTGTAAACAAGAGAGAGTTCATTAACTCAACAAAGAAGTTTACTTTAAAAATACCGATACAAACTTAAGTCCAAAATCAAAGTACTCAATTTAGATTAACAGCGTCAAAAACCTGATAACTTTTCAAATTCTAATTAACGTTGGTTTGGATTTTCAGAAAATGTCCAATAGTAAAGATTTTGTGATTTTTAGAGCACGTACGTACCTGTATAATTAAGGACGGCTTATTGTAATATGCCTGTAAATTAGATGTAGACGTAGTATTAGGAACACAAGTTATAGCAAAACTTTATTTTTCGGAATGTATTTAATATCGACTACCAAATGCTTTGTATATTAGATTATAGTAAACATATATTCTATAATATTATATAAAACAAGTTGTAATTCAATTATAAAAAGTGAAATTTTAATAAAAAATATGATATTCAAGATCTTATTTGAAATTAATTATTTTAAGTCTGTACTCTGACCTATGCAAAACGAACTGATTTATCATTACATCCGGTAGTGGTATTATGTTTGGGTTTAAATTTTAATTTAATAATTATGGGGTCCCAAGCAGGTGGTAGAACCCAACCATCTTTTCTTTGGAATTTTGGATGTTTTCTAATGTCAATAGCCTTACGGATCATCCTTGGTAGGAATCGGTGGTCTTTAGAGAGGATTTGTGGTCGATCAAATCTGATGTAATGGTTTGGTTGATTTAAAGTTTGGTCACACACTGCTGGAAAGGCTTCGAAACGTCGGGAATTTAAATATGTAAAATGAACAGGATAAAATGCGTAAATTTAAAAGATATTTAAAAAAATACAGTACAAAAATCACAACTTCGTGCAAGCATCTATGTTTTAAAAATAACGCACAATAATCATTTAATTGTTGTTTTTTTTTATATCTTGCCACTAGGCATGTTTATAGCTCATTTTATTTTCACATAAAAGTTGGTTCATTCAAAAAAATATTCGTTTTATAAGCATAAAACATCTCGTACACGATATCGTAATCTTAATACTCTTAAAA
>JAGSMT010000761.1:0-38599 GCA_029286875.1 Lamproptera curius | reverse complement strand
TTGGTTAAGTAAAATTATCGATGAACTAAGAAAGAATTCATTGTGCTGATTAATCGGACTTGGCAATGATAATATACATAATGTCATCAAAGTTTAATTTGTGTTTATCGCTTCAATCGCGACAACAGTTCTTTAACCAAGCTTACCTTACTACATAAGAGTAAGCTTTTTTCCCTAATCTTTACTAATAGGAAAATGAATTTAAAAAAAAAGATCAAATCGCATTATTTTTTAAACTGTGATAATCGTAGCTGACTAAGCCGTACGTAATTTTTTTATACATCATTAACAAACAACGATCAAGAAAGTAAAAAATTTGTACAATTTACATGTATACGTGTATGTGATTTACATTAAAGATACAATTTTGCACGGAATGGTAAAATATATTTATCATAGGGAAACTTCTTATTCGGTATCTCCCCGGAATATCTTTTTACAATCTAAAATCTGTAAATCTTTAAATCTAATCTATGGCTAAATATTTTTAAAAATAAATGGCGATTCTATTGCGTTATTTTGTCTATCGGATAAAATAGCACGAGGTAGAACGTTTCAACAAGCTAATTTTCCCAGTGTAAATTTCTATAGTTATGTTATGAATTAATAACAATGGGAAAAGTTTTGTCGTGACAACGTCTTATAAATTGGTTCAAAATAGGTAGGCACTCTCGGAAAACTGTTCTACAGCGCCATTAACGAAACGCGGAGAGCGTTAGCAACTATATAAGCAACTATAAGCAACTATAAGACAAAGGGAGAAACACGCGTCTCTCTTACTCGTGCGCAGTTGGCCTAATTAAGTGAAAGAGAGACAGTGCGAAAGAGAAAGAGGGTTGATCCTTCTTCACATAAATATTCATGTTATAAATCTTTGTGCCCACAATCAGTTCGCTCCGAGCAGCCGCCCGGAACGGACGTATCTTCGTGCGCTCCGCATGGAAATAGCGCCTCAGCAAATTAGTGCTGTTCGTCGTGCAACTCTAATAGTGTTAGTGTGGCAGTGCTCCTAGGCAGGCTCCAGTCACGTAAGTCTTTATACACTTTACACGCTATTTTTACTTCTTTTACTTTTGCTTGCCGCAATAGGAGGCAGCTAGGTACACACCTAGCGCTCTTAAAGCGCTCACATAGTTTTAAAAGCAGGCACACACCTCCCCACACAGGTGGGGAGGACTAGATTCGCTACACACGCCGGAGGGGATCGCCCCCAAAGGCCTAGAAAAACATGGACGTCTCCCTAGAGGAATATATGCGCACGACATGCCCCGACATATTCGCAGAGATAAGTGACAAATTCAGGAACTTTAAGGCACACCGTCAAAACGCCATGCAGCCCGCGGCCCCCGCGCCCGCCATTACTGACTTAGACGTGCCGACTCATGACCCTGCACCAACATTACCTACCTCTGACCCAGATTGTGGCCTAGAAAATGTCTCCGACTCGGAATCGGAGAACTTATTCATGGATATAGACCCTACTAAGGCAGACAAACGCGTCCGCGCAGATATAGACGACGACGGTTTCGAAACCGTCGTTTCCCGTAAAAAGGGCAAAAAACGCCCCGCCGCCGCTGTAAACCGCGAAGAAGACCGCGCTTCTCCCTCACCAACTCCGAAAATAAGGTCGAGGCCCGCTACCAAACAGGTTCAAACCGCGAACATTTATATGGCTGAACGTAAGGCCAAAGCCCCGCCGCCAATTGTCATTCACGAAAAAGCGAGCTGGGCACAAGTAAACAAATTTATGAATAAAAATAAGTACTATGACGTCAAGTCTAAGGATACGCGACTAGGGATCCGCGTAAACGTCAGCACAGTAGATGATTTCCGTGAACTCACACACTTTCTGCGGAATAGCCGCATTCAATTTCACACATACGCCCTCCCGGAGGACCGTAAATTACGTGTAGTTGCACGTGGTATCCCTAAAGAGGTGGATATCGAGTCCATAAAGGCCGATATCCTATCTCAGGATATCCCGGAACACCGTGCGGAGAGCTTCACCACCCACGGTCAAAAGTCGTCATGGACCTTCTTATGTTAGAATTGACCTTACTCCGGGAGGCTATATTCAATATTCAAACTATTTGTAGTCTATCGGGATCAAGATAGAATCTCCCTACAAGACAGGCATCGTTGCGCAGTGTTACACTGCCAAAATTTCAGCCATACCGCGCGTAATTGCCATGTGAACCGCGCTGCGTTAAATGTTTCACGGTAAACATAGCACTCCGGAGTGCCCAGGCACAAAGATACAACAGACCCTCCGTCATGCGTTAATTGCGAAAAGAGGGTCACCGGCAAGTTACAGGGGCTGCGAAAAGCCCCAAAACCTTTGAAAGTAATTCCATTCCGATAATCGTCTCAGTAAATACAAAACGAGTGCTAAAAACAATGCTCTGTTTCCAAAAATTCCTTTTTTTTTTTTTTTTTGCCGTTGGTAAATCCAGCTTACAAATTCCCCACCGCCACAGTGAGGGGCAGCGGGGATATTGGGGCTCCAGGACCAAGACGGAGCGGCCGGTATACCCACTAAAAACCAACGGTTTTCCTTTCTGTGTCGCTGTAGCCGGGCGCGGGCGCTGATGACAGTCTTCGGCGACCCCGGCACGACGTGGCCCTCTGGGCCTCTTCTCCAGGTGTGTTGGGACACCCGGAACGTCGCTTAGGCGCCGTGCCGGAGACAAACAGCACGGCGCTCCCTCTTGAGCCCTTCTCTGGGCGGCGGGCACCCTCTTGCCGGCCGCCCAGGGGCTCATGTCAGGGGAAGGTTGCGCGCTACGCCACTCTTCGGCGCCCTGGCCTTCTTCTGCGGATAGCCAGGGCGCTCAGGCGCTCCCTGTCCCTTTCTGCGGCCTCCTTCCGGGCCATCACGTCCTCGCAAAAAGCAAGGACGGCGCCCCGACCTTTCGTCTCTAGCATCCTGCGCACTACGGCGGAAGCGAAAGGTCGTGCCCCATGACTTGCAGCTCGGCGTTGCTCGACCCAGGCTGGGCGGTCTTCCAGCGCGTGTTGGGCCGTCTCTTCGGCACATATGCCACAGTGGTAGCACTATCTCTGTAGGCTCCTACCGGCCACGCGGCACAGGTACCTCCCGAAACAGCCGTGTCCCGAGAGAACCTGCGTCGCGCGGAATGTTAGGAGCCGTGTCCTCTTTCTAGCCACCACTTAGAACAGGGCGTATGGCTTCTATTGTTTGACGGCCAGCGCTGGGGTGCTCAGCGCAGCTCCACTCCTGATGCAAGGGAGCGCAGTTCGTCTCTGCGCCCTTATTTTTTCCGGGGCTGGCGTAAAGCCCCGAGACCTCCTCCTCGCGCCAGAAGAAGAGTGACGCGAGGAGTTTCTGCGTCAGGTCCCAGGGCAGAGCCAGCCAACAGGCAGCCACCTCGCCGGAGATGGTCCGTAGCCCCTGACGGCCCAGATCGCCAACACCCTCTGGGTTCTCTCAATACGCAGTACTCTCTCCTTTTGGAGGTGTCGGCCCACAGGTGCCCCTGCAGGACCATGGACCCTGACGACTCCGGTGTATAGGCGGCGACAGGGCTGCTGGGTCCTCCGGTGTTGGGGAGCAGTCTGCCGAGGCTGCCGCTGCTCTAGCCACTCTAGGCGCGAGGCGCTCAAAATGGGCAAAACCTCCATCGGCGGTCTAGGACTAGGCCGAGATATTTCATCGTCGCTGACGTCGACGCGGACGCCGCAAACGATTATGGGCCTCGATTTTTCGAGCGCCACCTCTAGACCCTAGCCGCCGGATGCGCCAATTGCGGTGAGCCCGGCAGTGGCGAGAATCGCAGCCCTGCAGAAAGTTGGTGCCACGGGCGGTGACGAGGTGTCGTCCGCGTAACAAGTGACGTCGACACCCTCGATATTGTCGCCACGTAGCACCTAATCAAAACCAACGTTCCACAGCGGTCCCAACACCGACCCCTGTGGAGACTCCACTGACACCTCGATGGTCGAAGCCCACCTCGGCACGGGAACTCGACACTTCGATGCGACAGGTAGGCCCCGATCACCTTTTACAGGTGAGGCACCCCGTGGTATCGGAATGCCTCCTTTATGCAGGCCCAGTGCAGGGTGTTAAATGCGTTGGCGATGTCGAGTGACATCGCCAAACACCCTCACCCGAGACACCGCATCCTGCGTCAGGGACCTGACCCGCAGCACCGCCACACCCGGTCAACCGGCCCTTGCGGAAGCCATACTGCCACTCCGCCAGATTTGGACCGACGTGGTCCAGGTGCTGGACGATGCGGGCCGCCACGATTCTCTCAAAGAGTTTTCCCACATCGTCCAATAGCACGGATCAGTCTGTAGGCGGAGGGCGAGTCCGCAGGACGCCCCTCCTTTGGATGAGGACAGGTCTGCCTGTCTTCCACCTCTGTGGTATTAAGGCTTGAGACAGACAGAAAACATCGCCCTCACTCTGAGCTCCAGGGCGTCCTCTAGCGCCAGCGCCAGTGCGCGTTTCTGAATGCCATCGGGACCCGAGGCGCTGCGTTTTCCTTTCATTTTAAGAAGGGCCGCACCAAACTCTCCGGGGTGACTTCTGGCGCTTCCGGAACTGGGTCGACCTCATCCGTGCCATTTGGGACCATCGAAGGTGCCGTGTGCTCCTCTCGTTGTGGAAATAAAGCCTCGGCGATAGCCGCACCATAATCGCCAGACTCTCTTTGAGTGGGGAGCCACGGACGATGCCTATTCATCACCATTTTGTAGGCCGCCCCACTGGTCACTGTCTAGCGCCGCCAACAAATCCTCTCTAGCCGCGGAGATCGCCTCGGCTATTCCCACTTTGAGAGCCATCGACCAAAATGCCTGGGTTAAGCCCCGGTAATTAAAACCAATAATCCAACCCAAACAGGTGCGGCCGCATTCTTAAACAAATTACCTGAAGCACAGGCGGTAACATCAAATTTGCACCTGCTAAAACAACGCGCTCGACAACGACTCCTATTGTCTCACATGCGGTTCCCAGTAATGACACTCAATTAGAGGGATAATATTAAACTGGCCCTCTTAGTACTGCAACAAATAGATATCGTAGAATTAGGCGTATTTTGCGACAAGCTCCGCGTCCAAAGACAGCGTCCAAAGAATGAACGCACTATCACAGCATGTGCGCCTCTTACAGGCCATGGGTAATCTAAAAATTAAATAAACCCAACAGACACAAGGCCGTAGGTTTCCGTAAATAAAGATGGCAATTCCTCGCTGGTAGGGCCAAACCGCATTCATTAGTCGTTTCTTGCTATAACGTAAACGATTTTAGAGATCAGTAGGCAGAAATTACTAAATTTATACAAGATTATAATATAGACATATTTTTGGTATAAGAGACTCATCTTAAGCAAGCAATACGCGATCCCAAGATAAACGGATACAATATTATTAGACACCATAGGCTATTAGCTCCCACGGGCGGTACTCTAATCTATTATAAGAGATCCCTGCACATAACACCAATAGAAGTGCCATTACTTACAAATTTAGAAGCTTCGGCGTGCATGATCGCACTTACCGGCCATAAGCCGCTTGTACTTGCCTCAGTGTATCTCTCACCACTAAAAACTATGTTACAATCAGACCTTGAGCTGCTTCTCGGCCTAGGTCCATCAATATTACTCGCAGGCGATTTTAATTGCAAACACCGCGACTGGAACGACAGCAGAAACAACTCAAATGGCACAATATTGCAGGGTCTCGAGGAGTTACTCAACATTAATATAATAAACCCCGAGACTACTAGATATCCATCAGATAGTAGAGGGTCGCCTACACCCTAGATCTATTTATTCTAAAGGTGTCTCACTCGATGTCGTACCAATAGAGACACTACACGAATTAGATTCTGACCACAGGCCGGTTTTATGTAATTGGGCCAAGACGCCGGTTCGGACCCTATGACTAAAACCGATAGTGGATTAGGCATCGCCTTGAGGCAAACTCAAGGCAATCAACTCCAGAATTGTGGAAAACATCCCAGATGTAGTTTGTAACCTAGATCAGGCAAACGATGCCATTAACAATAAAGTCACACATCTCATCGGCATTGAAGAGTCCGAAAGAACGTTGAATGTCACGGCCGACCGGAACTTTGGCCTGCCCTTCGACATTCGATGTCTGATAAGAACAAAATGCCGCGCAACGAGCGTACGATCGGTATCGGTCCGAAACAAACCGAGCATTATTTAGGTATCTACAGCTTCAGGTTAGAGAACGCATAAAGACTCAGCGCGAAACTTCGTGGCTAAACCTAACGGAAGAATTAGAGCCATCGCATGTTGCCTACTGGCAATTAGCCGAAATCTAAAGTTAGGTTCACGCGATTCAATTCCGCCGTTATCCGTCGTAACGGTGGCTTATTAGCCTTCGATGATTTTGAAAAAGCCGAATGCTTAGCGGACACATAGAGTTACAATGCACGCCATCTCGCGTACACACCGACACGTTTCACCTTGCGGAGGTGGACCGTGAAATCGGCCGTAAGGGCGTACTTATCACCAGAGGGCGAACGCTTAAAACTAGTTACCCGGAGGAGGTCAAAGATATTATTAGGGTCTTGAGCCCGATCGGCACCTGGCCCAGACCGTATTGTAATAAGACATTAAAACTTTTACCAGGCCCGATTATTTGTCTACTAGCGAGCATTTTCAATGTACTTCTAGCCACTTGTTCCTTCCCTGACGGAGAGGATGGAAGAGCCATTATTACCGGCATACCAAAGCCGCGTAAGCCACTAAATCAACCGACAAGTTATCGTCCAATCAGTCTCCTCAACTGCATGGGGTAATTGTATGAACGCATAATCTTGTCGAGGTTAAAGGATTACGTTTTCTCCAATGGCCTCCTACCAGACGAACAATTCGGTTCCGTCCTGTACACTCATGCTCCGACCAGGTTTATCGCCCTCACAGAATACATTCTGGCGGGCCTAAACAAAACAAAGTCAGGTCTTAGATCCCATTACACGGGCTGTTCTATTCGATGTCGCAAAGGCATTCGATAAAGTCTGGCACAACGGCTTACTCTACAAGTTATACTCTTTCAATGTCCTGACAGCCTTGTGCCATCATACAAGCCTACCTTTCGAATCGCTTTTTTGCTTGCGATACCGAGTAGAAGGCACCCACTCATCCAGACGCTCCCTGCTAGCGGGCGTGCCACAAGGCTACGTTCTTTCTCCTCTGTTATTCACGCTATACACTAGCGATATTCCTAAAAGCTCTAATGTTAACCTTGCGCTTTTTGCATACGACACCGCCCTCTCCAACGTGCAATCAATAGCCTAGGCGATTGGTTTCGCAAATGGAGGATTGATGTGAATCCGAAAAAGTGTAGACATATACTTTAATCGGTCTTCTGTCAGAGCTGACCTCACTCGTCCTATCACACGTCCGTTCCAAAAACCGCACATAATGCTCGATGTAGTAAAACACTCGGGCAATTGAACCTCTACGGCAAACCGATCCCTGGGAGAAAAAGCCAAATATTTAGGTGTTACTCGACAGTAACATGAGTTTCAAAAGCCACGTCAAAGAGGTTAGGAGAAAAGCCGCTTATGTCTCGCATCGTCTCTACTATCTTACCAACACAAATAGCAAAATGCCTCTTAATTACAAACTTTTATTATATAAAGCTTGCATACGGCCGATAATGACATATGCTTGCCAATCTTTTGCCCATATATCCTCCCACCACTTAAATCAACTACAGGTGGTACAAAATAAATTCTTACGACGTGCCACTGGAGCAGAGTCTTATCAAAGAAATGTCGACTTGCACAGCGATTGCAAGATGCCGACATTACGCGCTCATTTTAAAAACATTATCAAAAAGATTCTAATAAAGAATAGAAACGCAAAATAACCCTCTGATGGTAAGCGCTGCAAACTATCACGCAGACCCAGATGCCTCTTGTAGGAAACGTCGTCCCCGTAATGTACTCTTAGACCCAGATGAAGAAGGGCTTAGGAATTCTGGACCCTTCAAGGGTCCCGCACACGATTCTATACACACAAGTAGGGATAACACACACACCTTTAAGGTCTACCTCGCTCGAGAGCACGGCGAGACCAACACACCGCGTCACGAGATACACCCGCGTTCCAGGGCGGTTCTCACCGCCCCAGCAATCGATTAAACAGTCGACCGAACGTCGCCGCCTCGGTCCGTATACCGAGCGTCGATGATCCTAAGCGACTCCTTCAAAATCAACCCACGCATCCTAAATGCGTGTGGCCACTTTTTAAGTTTTGGTCACCAAGTTCGAGGATCTCGCAATCCTTCGAACTCAGTAATAGATGAAGCTTCACACAGACACAGGTCTAGAAGCATAACTTCGAATACATAAGACATAAGACTTTGTGCCAATCAGAGCGCAGCAGCGGTCCCGTCCGCACGTGTTCGCCCTCAGCAGCGGTCCCGTCTACATGTGTTCGCCGCAGTCTCCCGAGCTCGCCGCGCAGTCTTCATTATCCACTTCCGTGAAATCGTCACGCTGCGCCATCTCCGTTTTATATATTTGTAGCAGATGCATTCGCCGCCGCCGGCGGCGACGCTATGGCTAGGTTTTCCTTACTTGTATAATACAAGAATTTAATTACGGCCTTAAGGCATAGGTAGCGACACCCTAGCAGTAGCCATACTCACCCTACACTTAGAGTGTGGACAAACACACACATTCATGACATCGCCCCACCGGTGAGGTGAGAACTTACACCCTTTGCTACTATAACACTGTAGCTTAACACCATTTTAGATAGGAGCATTGCTGAAGTTTCTTGCGCCATTTCTTCTCCCAGCGCCAACGCCTTAAGAAGTGGTAGTAAAGTTTAGATAGAGCTCTTCTAGCTACTAAATTATCCTTGCAAAGCGTCTGAATCGGCCAAGGCGTCGGCCTACCTGGGCAGCCCTCGATTCAGCATGCTCGAGTACCAGAAAGTGACGGCCCAAGCCGGGGCTCCCCGTCTAGGGCCCGTTGGAAAGTCCACGGGAAGACGTCTGTGGCAACGGGCCCTCCACACCATGTTTGTTCTAATAGGTTTACCCCAGAGCACGAGAACCATCAAAATCTTGGACTAATGACGTTGTCACTATAACTTTTGCCCGTACGGATTTAACTGACAACAACTTTTTACATTTACAATTAATAAGTAATTTCATAAAGTTACCTAAAATTATTTATTAACTGTGGTTGAATTAGTAAAATATCAAGTCCTAATTAATTAAATTTAAACGTAAATTTAAAACTTGACGAAAGAGGGCTCTTAGATTGCGTCAGCTTTCAAACAACTTCTTGAACATTTAAAGTCTCTCTGGAATTTTAATCAACAGTAATAAGTTACTTGTTAGTTTTATAAGTATGTCCATTTAAAAGTAGAAATTCATAGGTAAGATTTTATAATTTACTAATTTTACTTATGAGCCAAGTTTTCTCTCAAATATTTTATGATAACCCATCATGTTCGCCCCATACATTCTCATTAAGTATTCTTAGTTGTTTGAGATTTTATAATTTCTTAATTACTATAATTAATAAGATTTTATGACAACTTCGCGATTAAACATCAAATAGCGTTTCAATGCGATTTTATGTGAAAATTGAGATAAAAATATCTCATAAGAACTTATACCAATTTAAGAATTGAGATTAAAATTCTTGATTACTATTTATGAGTATTTCTGTGGACATATCACATCAAAGTGTACTGAAACTTATCATATTCTTTACTTTATAAAAGCCCAATTCAATATAAAATCCATAACTAACATTTTCGGGTCAAAATATAATTTAATTTAATGATGAACAGTTATTAAAATTGTTATTCAGTTTGTTCATTAAAAAAGTAAAGATTTAAAATGTCTATTATTTTAATCAATGAATTGTTAATCGTTTATTAAAATGATAAATCTATTAGTTAAAAGTAAGGCAAGTAAATTACTGCCGTACTTTTTGACTACAACAGTCTAATTCAATGCAGCTCATGCAACTTGTTATTCATCAGTGGCCCTACCGATTTTGTATTGTAGAAAAATTGGTATGTACTCT
Organism: Lamproptera curius; assembly: GCA_029286875.1. Taxonomy (NCBI): domain Eukaryota; kingdom Metazoa; phylum Arthropoda; class Insecta; order Lepidoptera; family Papilionidae; genus Lamproptera; species Lamproptera curius. The sequence continues at coordinate 28,545 of JAGSMT010000761.1, read as the reverse complement.
GAAATAGTGAAATGCAATCATATTTCCATGATTTCAGAAAATGGAAAAATTCTCCGATTTTTTTAACCATTTCCAATTTTGTGTTAAAAATTTTTTCAAGCAAGGGAATCCCTTAAGCAAGTAAAAAAGGAAATTTTGGGATTAGTAAAATATAGGGGTATATTTGCCAACCGTAAAACCTTCTGCCTTTCATTCCTCGAGTCCCCCTCCGTTTGTGATTTTTTTATAACATTTTTTATTTAAAAATGATTTTATGTTAAAAATTAATTTTGTTAACAACAAATTGATTGAAAATTGTAGTTGTATTTTTTTGTTGTGTGTATTCAATTAAAGATTTCGCTCATTGACATAATGAAAATGTTGCTAATAAAAATAGTGATGTAATGTTGAATGAAAAGTGAACGAAATCAAAACTAAGGCCTTGCCTCAAGAATTTAAAAATTGGTCACAAAATCGATCAATGCACGCTTACTTTCGAGGTTAGTTAAAAATGTTTTGTTTTAAAATGTTATTTTTAATGTAAAAACAAAAATTTTAATAATAAATTTACTTTTTTTAAATTTTAGTAGTTTAGTCCTTTTAGTTTTCAAAGTTATGAGAACCATAACGATTTTTATTAATTCATAATTTATTAAATGGTTTTTTTTGTCTTAATGGAAAAACTGTATTTAATTTCTTTTTTACCAGTTTGTAATTAATAATTTGAGAATAAAAATAATTTTGAAAAAAAAATTGTTAAAACTTTTATTTTAATGTACAAAATAAATCATCACCTAAATGGAAATAAAAGGTTATAATAATTGTTTAACTATTCAAATAATTTTATTTCTGTTTGTACAAAGAAATTGATAATTTTAATTTTGAAATCATTTAAAATTTAATTTCTACAAATTTTAATTCTTAAATTTTAAATTTTCATCATCAGTCATGTATCAATTTAAGAGATCCTTTTATTCCTTTTTTCTCAAATTTTGAGTATTGGATTTGTATTTATTTTTTTCAAAAATTCATAACCGTTTTAATATTTTAAAGATAATTTTTTTATTTTGCTTTAATTTCTTTTTTTTGCAGCGTAAACGAAAAAACAGTGATTCTGAAACAAAAAGACAAAAACGATAAATTCAAATAGAATAGGAAGAGAAAAAGAATGAAGATTTTGCTATTAAAACAAAAGAAAGATTACAAAATTCGATTTTTAAAAGAAAGGGAAAGAAATGATGATAGGTTTTAAACAATTATAAAAAAGACTAATGGATATGACAAAATTCAAATAAAAGTTTAGGGCATTAAAACAAAAAAAGTAAATCGATGATAAACACAGTTCTGAACTTAATGAATTAGGGGCCTAGTTCAAATTTTGATAATAATTAAAGGAATTTAAAAATTCCTCTACGCATTGCCTCCCTATGAGGAAAGGGTCCCTCCCTCCTGGGTTATCTGGGTTTATTCAAAAAGTGGTAATCCTATTCATTAGAAAGATTCACATTTTGAAAAAAGTACTATTTCCAATGTGTTTTGAAACAAAATATATTTTAGTATACCCCAAAGAATTATAAATAATAGTGTTAAAGGAAAAACCAATAAATTAAAATGAGTCCATCAAACAGGACTTATCCAACGACCGGACTAGCCAGAAAAGTAAAATTATCTGATCTTTTTCATTTTAATAATACAAATTTATGATTAAAATTTTTTTTTAGCAATTTTCGATATTATTTAAGTACCCGTTTAAGATGAATCTATATTAAGGGAACTTGATAAATGCGATGACATGATGAAGAAAAGCAAGACCTGCAAAGCTATCCAAAAAAACCTTTGACTACTAGTGACTGACTCCAGTAGTGGTAATTGAGATGACGCTGGAACCAAAGAAAACGTCTTAACATAAGCGCATCATCTATTTCAGATGATTCAGATATCTCTTCTCATAATTAACGTAAAAGTAACTCTAATTCAGTGATTTAGCACACATTTGATGTATTATCTCTATTTTACACATTCATGACATCGACCCCACCGGTGAGGGTAGAACTTACACCACTTTGCATATAACACTGTAGCTTAACACCATTTTAGATAGGAGCATTGCTGAAGTTTCTTGCGCCATTTCTTCTCCCAGCGCCAACGCCTTAAGAAGTGGTAGTAAAGTTTAGATAGAGCTCTTCTAGCTACTAAATTATCCTTGCAAAGCGTCTGAATCGAGCCAAGCGTCGGCCTCACCTGGGCAGCCCTCGATTCCAGCATGTTAACGAAGTACCGAAAGTGACGGCCTAGCCGAGGCTCCCTCGTCGAGGGGCCCTTGGTGCAGTAAAGTCACTTACGGGGAGACGCGTCTGTGGCAACGGGCCCCCCTACACCATGTTATATTCTAATAGGTTTACTCCCCAGAGCACGAGAACCATCAAAAAAAAAATCTTTGTGCCACTAAATGACGTTGTCACGTATAACTTTTGCCCGTATACGGATTTAACTGACAACAACTTTTTTTACATTTACAATTAATAAGTAATTTCATAAAGTTATACTTAAAAATTATTTATTAACTGTGGTATGAATTAGTAAGAAATATCTAAAGTCACTAATTAATTAAATTTAAACGTAAATTTAAAGAGCTTGACGAGAAGAGGTCTCTTATGATTGCGTCGGCTTTCAAACAACTAACTGTGAACATTTAAGAGTCTCTCTGAATGTTTAATCAGCCGACAGTAATTAGTTACTTGTTAGTTTTATAAGTATGTGCCATTTAAAGTAGTAAATTCATAGGTAAAAAAATTCTATAAGATTTTATAATTTACTAATTTACTTATGAGCCCGCGAAAGTTTTCTCTCAAATATTTTATGATAACCCATCAGTAGTTCGCTCACTCATACATTCTCATATAAGTACTTCTTAGTTGTTATGAGATTTTATCAGTAATTTCGTTAATTACTATAATTAATAAGATTTTATGACAACTTCGCGATTAAACATCAAATAGCGTTTCTATGCGATTTTATGTAGAAAATTGAGAGAAAAATATCTCATAAGAACTTATAGACAATTTATGAGAAATTGCGATTAAAATTCTTATGACTATTTATGAGTATTTCTGTGGACATATACACATCAAAGTGTACTGAAACTTATCATATTCTTACGTTATAAAAGCCCGGAATTCAATATAAAATCCCATAAAATAACATTTTGGGTCAAAATATAATTTAATTTAATGATGAACAATTACTAAAAAATTGTTATTCAGTTATATTCATTAAAAAAAAGTAAAGATTTAAAATGTCTATTATTTTAATCAATGAATTGTATAATCGTTTATTAAAATGATGAAATCTATTAGTTTAAAAGTAAGGCAAGTAAAATTACTTGCCGTCTTTTGACTACACAGCAGTCTAATTCATAATGCAGCTCAAGTAACATTATTATTCATCAGTGGTCCTACCGATTTTTAGTATTGTAGAAAAATTGGTATGTACTACTGAAATAGTGAAATGCAATCATATTTCCATGATTTCAGAAAATACGAAAAATTCTCCTGATTTTTTTAACCGATTTCACAATTTTGTGTTGGCAACCAACATTTATGTTTAATGCAAGGGGAACCACCTTATAGCAAGTAAAAATGAGCAGAATTATTGCGGATTAGTAAAAATATATACGGGGAATATATTTGTACCAATCCGTAATAACTCTTCTCTGCTCTTTCATTCCCTCGAGTCCTGCAAACTCTCCGTTTGCTGATTTTTGCGTTATAACATTTTTATGTTAAAAGATGATTTTATGTTAAAAGGTAATTTTTGTTAAACAACAGAATATGATTGAAAATTGTAGTTGTATGTTGTTTGTTGTGGTAGTTGCAACTGTACCGATTTCGCTCATTGACATAAGTAAGAAATGTTTGCTAATATTAAAATAGTGATGTAATGTAATGAATGAAAAGTGAACGAAATCAATAACTTCAAGGCCTTGCCTACGAAGATATTTAAAATTGGTCACAAAATCGATCAATGCACGTACTTTTCAAAGCAGGTTAGTTAAAAATTATTCTGTATTTTAAAATGTTATTTTTAGTATAAAGTAAATACAAAATTTCACTGTAATAATAGAATTTACTGCTTTTTAAATTTTAGTAGTTTTAGTCCTATTTATCAGTTTTCAGAAGTTATGAGAACGTTTAACGATTTTATTAATTCATAATTTATTAAATGGTTTTTGTCTTAATGGAAAAACTGTATTTAATTTCTTTTTCTGACCGAGTTTGTAATTAATAATTTGAGAGCATTATAAAACATAATTTCTGCAAAGAAAAATAGTAGCATTGAAACTTTTATTTTAATCTACTAAAATTAAATCATCACAACTAAACTGGAAATAAAAAAGTTATAATAATTGTTTTAACTATTCAAATAACTTTCTAATTCTTTTTGTACAATAGATTTAGATAACTTATTGTAATAATTTCAGAATTATTTAAAATTCTAATTTTCTGACATTTGAATTTTGGAATTCTATAGATTCATTCATACTTCATCATCATCAGTCATCGTCATCAATTTATGAGATCCTATGGTATTCCTTTTCCTTCTCAAGTTATTTAGTATTGGCATTTGTTTTTATTTTTTTCAAAAAAGTCATCAAGCAACGTGTTCACATATTTTTCACGATAAATTATTATAAATTTTTCTGCTTTAACTTATAACTATTGTTTTAATTGCAGGGTAAACGAAAAAAACAGTGATTCTAAAGAGAACAAAAAAGACAAAAACGATAAATTCAAATAAGAATAGGAAGTAGAAAAAGAATGACGATGATTTTGTATTAAGCAAGCCAAGAAAGAGTTACAGAAATTCCAGATATTTTAAAAGAAAGGGAAAGAATGATGATAGGTTTAAACCCAATTACAAAAAGACTAATGGATATGACAAATATCGTGAATAAAAGTTTTGGCGACATTAAAAAAAATAAAAGTAAATCAGATCGAGCGTAAACACTTAAGGGGCCTAGTTCAAATTTTTAAAGATATTTGGAATTAATTTAAAAGTATGCCGTCTACCGCATTGCCTCAAGCTTTAGAGGAAAGGACTTGGTTTCCTCCTCCTGTTATCTGGGTTTATTCAACAAAGTGGTAATCCTATTCATTAAGGAGAAAGTATTCACATTTCTAGAAATGTATTACTAATTGCTATTTCCAATGCTGTTTTTGTGAAACAAAATATAATACCCCAGTATACCCTCAAAGAAATTATAAATAATAGTGTTAAAGATGAAAATACCAATAAAATTAAAATGATGTCCATGCAAACCAGGACTTGATCCAACGACCGGACTAGCCAGAAAAGTATGAAATTATCGATGGAATTCATATTTTTCATATTTTATTAATCACAAATTTATGATTAAAATTTTATTTTAGCAATTTTCGATATTATTTAAGTACCCGTTATACAGATGAATCTATATTAAGGCGGAACTTGATAAATGCGATGACATGATGAAGAAAAGCAAGACCTGCAAAGCTATCCAAAACCTTTGACTACTAGTGACTGACTCAGTAGTGGTAATTGAGATGACGCGGAACCAAAGAAAACGTCTTAACATAAGCGCATCGTCTATTTCAGATGATTCAGATAACTCTTCTCATAATTCACGTAAAACTAACTCACAATTCAGTGATTTATGACACATTTGATGTATGATCTCTCTTTTATAATATCGTTCTTAATAATGTTTTATCTTTGCTTTATATTCGTTATGTATTTTCTTCATTAACTAATATTGAATTTTTTTTGTTGCAATAACACTTTATAATACTGTTTAAGGACATTTAAATCTTTAAGTTTTTGTTTAATATTCAAAATTACTCATATTAATAAATAATTTGATATTAGCTCGGTTATACTAAAAATTGAAAAGTTTTGCATTTTTTTCATACTGTTTAAAACATTTTGATAATTTATTTTACAGTTTTAAATTATTTTTAGAAATTAATATATTATAATATATATAAATCTAGTTAAATTTTTTCTGTCAAAATAAAATTTCTGGAAGAAAAATAAGTTTTTCTATGACATTAACATTTACCGGACTGTTTAAAATTACTTTTTATTATATTGTTCCAATTTATTCAAATTAATATATAATATGTCTTGATATTTGTTCAACTTTATGAATCTTTAGAACCAGTTATTAACGTTTCTTTTTTTACCGTAGGTTAATTTTTATTAATACCTTTTTATGGGTCTGGATTAAAATTAATAGCTTATCTGTATGATAAGCTATTAATTTTCATCCACCTTTATTCCGCTCATTAAATGTCATAAATATGTGTGATCGAAACAAGAGCTCATTGATTCTTATAACTTTTACATTAAATCTATTACCACTCATAAGATTCTAGATTTGAAATTAAAATGTGGTGAGTTTCTATGAGACGCTGAAGCTACTCATACGATCTCTTAGATTCTAATGAATTATTCTCGTTATGAGTTTTTATGAGTAATTTAGTGGTCAAATACACATAAAATCTAATACCATAATTTCGTATTATTTTGAGTATTATTGTATGAGTTTTTCCAGTAGGAAGGGTATATTGTAATTCTTTTGCTTAATAAAGCTTTTTATTTTGTATGGTACATTTTTATAATTGTTTATATGAAAGTATACTTATAGAAGATAATGAGTTTATTAAATGTAATATATTTATATAAGTCTCATATGGTCGTTCTCTGTTTCATTGATATTCTTATTATTATTGAGTTACGACATTTTGTCATATACGTGTGACTTTTATGAGCGATAAAAATATTTTATTTGTCTTTAAAACTTTACTAATTTTCCTTGGTTACGGATTGTGTAGTGTTTCACCGGGACGTGCAGCGCGCTAGTAACCTCAAAACCTATATAATAAATAGGAAGTAGTTTCACATAGAATCTTTTAAGAACCTAAATTTGATCTGTAGTAATTCTTTAGTGGCATAAATTAATTACAAATATAGAAATATATATTCGTCCTATTGGTTTAATAATAATTTATAGCGCCGATCGTCGCCGAACTGCCTCCAGCCTGTGGTTTAGGCGTGTGCCTTAGAATCTGGAGGTCGTGGTTCCGAATCCTGGGGACTCAACATATTTTCATTGTTTCTAGTTGGTTAGGACAATGGGCTGATCCACCCAATTGTCTGAAAAGTAAGATGATCCATGCGTCGGATGGGCATGTAAAAGTCGGTCAACCAACCCTGCATTGGACCAGCGTGGTGGATACAGGTCCAAAATCCCTAATGGATGGAGGTATTGAGTAGCGAAAATATGGCTGTGGAAAGAGTGAACAGATAACATTAACCCTAACTAACTAGAAAACAATAAAGTTTTGATTGATCGCAGATTTTTGAATACGTAGTCGAAACGTGACAGTTGGCCTATGTCTAGCAGCAGATTGATAAAAGCTGATTATAAAATAATAATAAATATAAGTAATATTTAAAAAGAGTGATATTTTAGTAGGTACATATTGAAAATTGTTGCTTGGTTCCATTGTCTTAATTTAACAGTTTATTCCTGTTTGATAAATACTGATATATTTAAAACCACATTTAATATATTTTGGTGTAAAATAACAGTTTAAGTTATGTGTAGGTTGTTATTTCTATCAACAGAAACACTAATTATGTACATTTTTATATTAGATTTGAGACTAAAGTCAATGCTACACAAAATATGTGACATAATGGAGTAGTTTGTTAATTCTACAAAACGGTTAGACGAGTAGAATTTGATTTTTGACATCCCATTTTCGATAGCGTACCAACAGAGTTATTTATGCTTATAATGGCTAAGTAATTTAATTGGTTGCAACTAGGTAAAAGCAATTGTATGAATAGAAGCTAAGAAAACCGCAGGTGGCTCTCATCGATGCCAATGCGTACTACATTAATAATGCAAAAGCGCTACGTGGTTATGGCTTACGGATAAGGAAACGATTTTGAGTTAAATAAAGATTTTAGCTCTTAGTCGTTTATTTTATGAATTAAAGTGTTTGGTGCAGAAATTTTGGAGAAAAGTTACTATTGTATAGGGAGACAGTCATCATCAGCCTGTGATAGTCCACTGCTGGATATATGCCTCCTAAATCATCCATATCTATTAGAGGCTGGTTGTGGGTGGACCGACTTTTTACATGCCAAAGGAACATACATCTACATACACATCATACATCATACATCTAGAAGGAAAGTTCGACTTAACAGCAGTCAAGTCGAACTATATTTATAAACATAAAAATGCTATTTTGCTGTATTTAAAACTTATAGTTTTAATTTAAATGGAATAGTAAAAAGTAACCTGTAGTTTGTGCCTTTTAAAAAAGATATTTAACACTGCGGCAAAATAAAGTTCTCCATCATTGTGTGTATTGCATTAACTTACAATAAGGATAATATTTTGAAAAGGGCAAAAGAAGTAGAAATATTAAAAAACATAAAAGGAAATATTGTTCGTTGCATGAATCATTTAAGGATAATATATCCTCATTGTGTTGAAGGCTCGCGACAGCTTTATCTTTTTCACTAATGGTCTTTCTCGTTATCTCTTGGCTCTCTGTTGTAATGCAAAAATTGCAGTATACGTTACTTGGATATGGATATAAAGGTTGGAATATTGAAGAAATTATTAATCTAATTATGATATGACAATTATTAAAGATTAAGTTGATTGGTTGTTAGTTAAATGTTTACATTTCAAGATCTTTTATTCAGTAAACAAAGTTTCAGACTGCTCTGTAACATTAAAAATAATTATGTTTGAATGCAAAGGTGACCAAAGTGTTAAAGCAGTAAATCGTTGTTTTAAGTTAAACACTGCATGTATTTTATATCACTTGTGTGCTGTTTAAGTAAAGTTTTATTTTAAAAGTAACAGAATTACTTTTTGTAAACTATATATGATATTTCTGTAGTTCTATAAAACTGGATTATTTTTAAACATGTTTGTTTATACTTGATCATTTATTATCACTAACGCGATAGTTAAACGAACCATCATCAATTAATATGTAACTTAGTATTAAAAACAGTATAGTACTAGCCTAATTGCATGAATTAGGCTAACAAGTCAAATAATCCAAGAGAGTCGTCAGCTATCCATCGTGTAGAAGAAATAAAGGAGGAAATACAAAACCAAGTGTATAAGTTGTTTTGATATACATGACACCTCATTATCTCGCTCTTGATTTTCCCATATTTATGATTATATTTGTTTGATAGGTATACTATGTCATGTGGTCTTATTATATTTAATTTAGTTTAAAATATATTAGAAAAAATGGAAACTGCAAGTCAATTCTTGTACAATTAATTTGGAAAGCAATACTCGATCCTAAAACGAAAGACTAAGATAATGCCCTCAAAACCTTTAGTTGCAAATAGTCATATAACTTAAGGTAATAAAGAGGCAAGTGAAAGTAAATACACTTGAATTATTAATTTTCATTTTATGATTAAAAATCATGTACTGAGTAGCATTTTGATATAATGAACATTTAAGAATGAGTTATATCATAATACAAAATATTTAACCTAAAACGGGTGGCAGAAATCTCAAGGCAGTATCTTAAAAAGAGTCTTAAATATAGATAATGTTTTACGCATATATAAGAAAATTCCTTTGGTTGTAGTAAATCTTAAGTAGATGCACAAAAATAAAATCGATCTGTTTCTTCAAAGATGTTCGTGACAGGGTGTAATTGATGGTGTGAGGATTGTTTTAAGTTAGCCTATTGAGAAAGCTTTGGGGATTCTTCGGTGGTCTATGTTAGTGAGGTAGCAAATTGGGATTAACTGTACCTATTTACTCCAAATAGACGAAGTGGAAAACATATGTTTTTTATTGTTATCAAATACTATTTCACTTCTCCTGTCATGTTAAAATTAATTTAATTGCAAACTCCTTGGTTTTAAAAATCAAATACCATTTATTTATTAAATAATAAGTTTCTGGTTTGTCACATGGTCTTGTCAACTTTTAGTCGTTGAAAATGGAATTGAGTCGATAAAACTAAGAGCGATGAATTATTATGACTTCAAAGGGTTTAACACAAAACAGGGTGTTGACCGGATCGTCTCTTATTTGGTGATGAAGCCCATCGAAAACCACAAAACATTTGTCGCCAGTTTGTGTATTTCAACCAGGACGTGTCAAGCTCCACTGATGATCCCCGTCAAGGTTGTCTAAAATGAGCACGTTGCGGCGTCCGACCAGATCAACGAGTGGACGTCACAAGAACCAACAATTAGCACAACAAAATAAATTCATTTGCGCTTAATATAGATATAATTTATGAGCGAATGCCACTTATTACTTCCAGAACACAACTCTTCGTTATTTCTCCCTTTTACCGTTATCATCATTTGATCGCCAGCCTGTTGGTTCACCTGGACATAGACCTCCCCTTGTCAGGCGTTCCATTAGGGTTTTTGGACCGATCCCACCACGATTGTCCAATACATTAGTGGGTGGACCTGATGATCACAGGCAGGTAAACAGTCTCCGTCCATCCGAGGCATAGATCATCTTACTTTCAGACAATTGGGTGATCGGCCCGAACTGTCTTAACCAAACCAGTTAATAACGATAACACCAAGTTGTTTCTCCTTGAATTCACACCTGGGTATGGAATACAACTGCTAGACTATGCGGTTATTTTATACTGCTCATTATATAACAAATTTAAAGCTATCCACATTCACTAAGCATCACCTTGTCTAAATGATTAAATAAAGCCGGGGAAAAAGTTTTGCACAAGTTCATCTCTTTAATGTTCTTTGTAATTAGTAAGTGAGTTGTTATCTAAAATGTGCCTAGAGGTTAAAGTTATTTAATGAATATTTATATATTGTCATACTCAATAAATTGTTAAGAAGCGTTTGAATATGTCAAAACTAATAATTTATACATAAGTGTAAAGAGTTAATTACAGAGAAAGGCACTTACGTTAGTGTTAGCTTTGAAATGCTAAGTGTGTTACACTTCATATTACTTAGTACGACAGAGATTGAGAGGATATTTTGTATAAATCATGCATACTCATGTATATATGATTTCAGCTAACTTAATGAGGTCTTGTAAATAATGAAGTTTGTATCGCAACCAAGAAAGTTATACTGATTTAATAGTAACATTTTATTAGAACTCTAGTGAAAATATAAATAAAGTAGGAGTCGTTTATTATTGTTTATTAATTATTTTAACAAATACAAACAGGTATCATTAGAAGTCCATATAGATACTATACATAATATGTAAATGATAGCACAACCTGGTAATGGATATCCTGCCTAGATTTTGTTTCAAAATTGTCATAGTATGTTAAACCTTCAAATTGCTTATGTTAATTTTAAAAGATGACATAAAATAGTCCACTGAGTTTTTTCGCCGGTTCTTTTCAGGTTTGAGGCGTCCTTTTCCGAACCGGAGGTAGTGTGTTTGACAATCAATAAGCAAGTGTAAACTTCTATATTAACAAAGATATTTTAATTAATTTGTCGCGTACTATACAAATATGTCTGTTTCGACAAGACAAAAACTTAATAAAAATATAATTCCTTTACAGACACATTTTATGATTATTCTAAAGGTCCGTTGACTAAAGAAATTCTTTTACCTACAACATGTGTATTCTCTTTAAAAATATATTATACGATAAAAAGAGAATATTTTGTCTTTAATACTAAAAAAAAAAAAAAAAGAGCAAGGTATTCAGTTCCCGCATCGAAAGTACACATTTTGTTTGCTCACGAAGACCTTTAGGGAAAAGAGAATTCAAAGGCTTTTATTTACACTAAAGATTATTCAGCCTAAGTATTGAAATATTCATTAAACATTATATTTCTGAAATACCAGTTTAAAGAGTGCATTTCTTTTTATAGCTATATTTGTTATGTCTGCTATGGTTTTAGTAAAAAATCATTTAAACGTTAAAGAATAAATAATGCTCTAATGCACGCCACCACTTTCAATCTTCAGCTATTCTCATCCAGCTCAAATTGGCAACTTTGCTAATATCGTAGCTCCATCTAGCCACATCCTACTCCAGAACTTAAGTTAAGGTGATAAATAATGCAATATATTTTCAAGGACAGTTGTATTACCAAAAAGATCTTTGTTACATACATGTTAGATTTAAAAAGTAAATGAATTCTAAAATATACTTCCGTTTTCCAGGTATCCTGACAGACATAATGTACCTAGAAGGTACAAATTATGTAAAATTAGTCAAATGCTGACAGGATAAAATATTACTAGTCATTGATTGCTAAAGATCGGTCTGAAATTTCGGTCATTTACTCGTACAAGGTTTGCTCGTTACGGCCTATTTTATCAAATTTATTTTCGTGGAACTCATGTCATTACACTTAAATTTAATTAACGAGGACGTTTACATTTGTCTCCGTTAATTTCGACATTGAGCCACACTAAGGCGATCTTATTACTTAACTCTTTGTTCTACGACAGAGTTTTGTCAAAAGTAGCTTTAAATATAAAACGACAGTGTTGCATTTATTACATTAGATCAAAAGTTGTTTTTGAATACGCCTAACGTAGGTTGGGTACACCATAAATAGATGGATGTATAACTCAAGACTCTTTATATAACAACGCTTATTTTCCAAACTATCCTAAGTTTTAAACTAGGCAGGGAATAGATACAAGTTTTATTTCGACAAAATACACATTTACGTAATCGGAAAAATTAGTAAAAAAAATTATAATGCATACATAAAAGATCAGCAGACAAAACATAACAGTTCGTGAACAGAAAACAATAGTCTAATTATGAATACACGATGTAAAAAGTTTTTTAAATATTTTAAATTAAAGGCTGGGAGACCATTTGTTTCTTCAAGAAAAAATATGAGACTAGTAACTTTTTATTAATATATTCAAACAATAACATATGAATAATCTTAGCTAAAATTATTAATGCCGATGTTTCTACTTTAATAATTAAATTAAACATTTGTATTTGTTAAAAATATTTAGTTATACGTAGGTAAACACAATTTTGTAAAATACTAAAAGCTGATATTGAAATGATAAATGCGTAGTTAATGGCCTTTTTTCATATTTGATATATAATATAAAATATAAAAATATAAATATAATATGAAAACCAACATTTTTAATACATTAACCAAAATATATTTTGATTACTTAAACCTAATAACGAAAAGAAATTATTACTAAGATTTGCTAGACATTGGAATTTTATATATAATATTTGTATATATATAATCATCATCATCAGCCTGTGTCAGTCTTCGGCTATTCTCATCCAGCCCACACCGGCCACTTTGCGAATGTCGTCACTTCATCTTGCCGCAGGGCGACCTACACTATATAATATATATAACACATATATAATACTTTACATATTTAATTTTATTCTAAAGGGCTGTTGCGTAAGCTCACCTGTCCTGTTTTGTTTCCATTACATAAAGTTTTTCTATAATCTATGACTTAAAATCTAGACTTATGATCGTACAGCACTGTAGTCAACAAGGAACAGAAAAGGATAGGCACAAAGGGAAAATAAATCGTTTCTGATTGTGAATCCAAATCACTTTGAAAGTTGATCATGGTCCGAAACAATACATATAACAATGCAAACAAAAAAGCCCAAATATAGGTGATAGTAACTGTTAACTGAAAACAATGACAGAAAAGCTCGTCACTGCTTATATCGTTAGCTATCGTCATCATAATTACTGCCTCATTTTACGTACGTAACTCGTCAAGCAGTACACGTTCTCCTGCTATAGCTTCCACGTTTCTGTCCCATACGACATTGTTGGCTGAACCCACTGATTAAAAAATATAGTTTTCAGACATTGTGAGATATGACTGAATTTAAAATGAATGCAAACCGTCCGGATGCTACTGATCCCAATTGAATACGTTTAAAAATTTCTTTGTGATAATGTTCCAAATGATAGGATATTTAGAGATAGATATATTGGTCAAATATCTCAATATAGCATATGCGTCAATAAGATGCATATAGGCTTAGGTAATTACTAGGGATAATAGGAAAAAGCAAATTAAGAAAAGTACACGTATTTATTACTTACAATACTATTAAAACTAAAATTTTATTATATATATACATCATTATTGTATGCATAACATGACAAAATTCAATAACAATTACAAACACAAAGAAAAAAAAAAGTATACTCATTGGTTTGAACTTGATAAAAAAAATTGTTTGAATAGTAGTATGGCAACTGCGGAGGTTCCTAACGAGGTCGATGCCAATGGGTAAAGCATTCATTATGCAAAAGAATTCTATGGTTTTGGCTCGTGGACAAGTGATAGGGCTTGTTATAATAAAATTTAGAATAGTGATAAAAATAAATGTCATTATCACTTTAGCTATTTGTTTACGTTTTTATGTTATGAAAATAACCACTTTTTCCAGAATATTCTATTTTCAAATATGATATATACATATAACACAATAATAACAAAATAATCTTTCATCATTATTTTTGTAACAATATTTTCAGTTCCTTCGTTAGTTCAATTTTAATACGTTCAGCTTAACCCTTATTTTGACCTTCCTCTAAGTTGTCCTCTACCTAGTTCGAGGATTGTCCTAGGTAATCCAAAACACTTTGAGGGAGGTGCCATCAATTGTGACCGGTGCCGGAACAACGTGCTCGTTGTACATAACCTTGGTTTTACCCTAAGTTCATGCAGAGACCGATTCGCTACAGAAGACTCTAGCTAGGCTTTGCACCATTTTCTGCTCCTCTGCGGTTTCAGCCATGATGACGATATCTTCCGTAAATCGCACTCTATTATTACTTTTTAAATTTTTTGCGCGATACTTTGTGCTAAAGATCAAAGAAACTAAAGCAATTGGCAATATGATGTTAGTGGTTTACTAAATCTTTACATTTTTTAAATATAAATAAATTTTTACGAATGATTCATAGAACAAAATCTTTCTTAACTTACTTTGTTTTCAAGCTTTATTACTTTCAAATTCTGGAGCGTTACGAAAACGCAAACCTTTGATATAAGTTTTTTAACTAGAACTGTGGGGCAATTTTTCCGTTTCAATTTCATTTCAAAACTCAATTATTACAATAGATAGGCAAATCTATTTAAAAGCAGTAATTAAATTAATTCACTCTTACGAATGACAGAAATTACCACCAATGTTAGTACCGATAAAAAAATTACTATAGACGGTTTTTGGGTAAGTTTTTATAAAAATAAACTTTTAATCACACGAAGTTCGATTTTTTATTAAAAAATTTACAGATATCTGTGACATTTTTTTTTATTTTCACAATTTTCTGGCTATTTATCTAAATATAATTATTATTACTTTTCCATATTAGGAGTTGCTATTGTATGAATTTAATGTAATGTGATTTCAGTTATTTCTTATAATTATATAAAAGCATGTTATGTTGTAGTCGAGTGAGTAAAATTATATTTAAGACTTTCCGCTATATATTTAGCTTGCGGCTATTGCATTCTTCATTTCTACAATTATTGAAACAAAAGTGTAGAAAGGTTTGTTAGCTGAGACTTTATAGCAGTGTCTCATGGGAGCCAAGAATCCCTCTAATATTCTTTTTAATTTAACGAACTTTTATGTGCTAAGTTAAGGTTGCAATTCCTAAACAAACAAATTAAACATACAGTTAAGTTTTTTTGTAAAAAAGAATTATAATTAAACAATTGCGTTAGATATAAAGCATATTTTAATCTCAGGTAACATTTGACATAAAAAAGTTACAGTATATATATATAATTTTATTTTAATAAAAATAAATAAAAATTTACAAATTTAACAAAACATAATAGAAGCACGTAAAGTAAAATAACTATGTTAAAATATTTTTTTCATATTAGTACTTTTTTTATACAAGCAGGTTTTTCTAGTTTCGTTTTTATAACTCTTTTGGTTTTTACAAATACACTCAACTATAAAATAAAAGCACTTGGAATTCTAAAGTTAAAACAAAAACCTCTTGATCATATTTGATAGTGGTTATTCATTATAGAAAATGTGCTCCATAATTTTCTTATATAAAACCTTTTGCGTTCCATGAAATAAACAGCGTGCTCAATTCCGACGAAGGCAGACGTGCAGTCGGATGGGAAGTGGTCGCCAGGGGCATTAGGCAACACTAAGCCGTAACTCTACGTCTAGTAAATTACAAAATGGGTGCGTGTACTATGTACGCGCGTGAGAAGTTATACTTTGGTCATCATTAAAAATTAATATATTTATATAATAATATATTTAATATATATATATATATATATATATACGGCTTCATACTGTTAATTTTGTGTCACAGGTGTCACAGATCTTAAAATTTCACTCATAATTTTTTTCATAACGCGCCTAAAGAAGTATAACCTCAAAAATAAACGCAACCAAAATGAATTAATCCCAACTCATAGAGCACATTATGCAACAACTATCGCAAAACGACAATTCCTAATATCACTACATATAAACTGTTAATTTTGTGTCACAGGTGCGCATCTTAAAATTTACTCTCATCATTTTTCATAACGCGCCTAAAGAAGTATAACTTCAAAAACGGAACATTATACATTTGACCTATGAATTTTCTTCTTCATCACATGTGCATATACTTTATTTAAATTCAAGCCGAATAAGGCCGAATATGGAGTTTACTTAAAAATGTAATTGAAAAAATTCTATACACTCATATATATAATTTTTGCTAATAGTATAGTATGAAATTTTATTAAAAAAATTACATTTTTAGCTGCTTTTGAATAAAGCATATTTCTACAAATATTTTAAAAACTACTGAACAAAGACTATGATTTAATATCAACTGTACAACAAACCACAACACTTGTGGTTTGTTGCTATTTCTTAAAATTTAATAGATTATATTAGAAATATAACGTAAAGAAGTCACATTACAGTAACAAAAACAATATAATAAACAAGATTTACGGCATTTGATTATAATGAAAACAAGTGTGATAAATGTGTAATGAAAAGGTCGAGCCGATTGCTGACTGCTTCTTAGCCAAAATTGTTTACGTATCGTGAGACATTTAGTTGTTAAATGTGTTTGTGGGGACATTTAGATCGGATCACGTTGCGTTCATAAATATCATTCTGTCTATTTATGTTTTAGTATTTTTGCAAAATAAAAATTGATAAGTGACCCCTTATTACGTCTCCGTGGAAAGGCTACATTAGAGATTAGCCGGAACAAACTTAAAAATGTTGTCTTGGTTACCGTTGTTTCGGCTATACATGTCAATTTAATTTAACAAAAATTAAAAAAGGTATCCCTTGATGTTCCACAAATACACTTCAATGTATTTATTTGTATAGATTAGGTTAGTAAACGCCTAGGTTTACTTAAAGTTTTATTGTATTAATGACGCTGAAGGTGACTTTCAATTTGGTATAAGTTTAAAATTTATTTAATCTGGTAAGGACATGTATCTTAATACAAGAAGTACAACGTTTTCGCACTACAGATGGAATAAATAATAGCCCTATATGGAAATCCAGCACATAAATTGTAAAGCGTTACTGAGTATCTTTATTTGCATTAACTTGTAGTTAGCTACTAACGTTACTAATGTATGACCATAATGCTATTTTAGAATATTTTCCTATATATCTTAGTATATAAAGAAAGACATCTGCGTGATTTACTCAGTGCAAATAAAATAATCTAAATCGAAACATTTTGAAATAGAAAACGAAATTCTTTGTTTTACGCGAATACTACACATTATTAAATATAAGAACCTTTTACGAATTTTATTTTGTCTATTTTCTAATTTTTAAATTTCCGATATTTTGAACACTTTCCAGCGGCAGTGGTCACAAGCTAGACTGCGACGTCATGCGTCTTGTTGTCAGTGCTGAAGTTGCAACATATTTTTAAATATAAAAAAATATTCTTCATTCATTGTTATCATCAGCGTGTGTTAATTCACAGCTGGACATAGGCCTCCATAATGCACGCCATCTCTATTAGGGTTTTTTTGCACCGTATGCCACTACGCTGGTCCAATGTAGGTTAGTGGGTGGATCAACTTTTTACATGGCCTTCCGAGCCATAAATAATCGTATTTTTCAGACAATTGGCCCAATGGTCCAATTCTTCTAAACAACCAAAAAATAACGATAACACAAAGTTGTTTCCCGCAAGCCGGTATTTATGATTGAAGAAATACGTAAAATACATTTGCTTTGTTTAATGAATTTTTTTAATTATGAGTTTATAAAAAAGTCCATCATAGAATGGATGACATCTTTCGATTCATCAACCCTATTACATTCGGTGTTGCTCTTAGATTCCTCAAGTACGTACCACACCTATTTTGTTTTCTTAATCCTTGTATTGATTTACTTAAGTGTTTTGGTATTTTACGTCACACAAAAGAGCAATGGACGCGGAATATTTTAGGTATTCTTTTCGTCCAGTTTTTTCAATACACTAAGAAGGGTTGATAATCGAAATTGTTTACATTTTAAATATCATAATAAGAAATAAATAAAAAATGTGTAACCGTTATGATTGGTAAAAGCTTTTCTATAAAAGTCAACTAAAAAACAGATTTCGTTCTATATGTCGAAATTTATAATGAAAGTTTAAACCTAATACTTAATAGTAACTTGTATTTATTTAAATATACTAAATTTTACTAACAATTACTTCACTGAAATTTTCTTTAATTTATCACTCTAATATCTGACGAACTTTGCAGCTTTATGTTTGTAATTTATTTCCCTAATTGCCTTTTATATGTAATTGGCAGAGTCCAAGGGGCCTGCACATTACTTTAAATAATTTTTGTGTGCATCCGATTTATTCGTAATATGAAAAGGCAATAAACATATATTTTGGGGAACAATAATACATACTTACGAAGTAGTTCGAAGTAATATTCGGAACAGTAAATACAAGGGCTTTAGAGCCAGCTTCTCCCGAAGCAATAACTTGGAATTTATTTGCCTATTAATTTGGCAGTTATGGCGGCGTTGATTTTATGAGGTGAGTTTAGTAACTCTATTTAGACAGTTAACGATGTTATTAATGCGTAGATTACGCATTTTATCAACCTTTGATTTTAAATTAACATTTTCAGCCGTTTATTCGACATAACATATAGTTACTTCTACTTTCGATTACTGATGCCAAAATACATATAAATAAATATAGAAGTGGGATCCGGTCGAAAAACCGGATAGTGGTGTATTAGGGGAGGCCTATGTCTAGCAGTGGACTATCAAAGGGTGATAATGATGCTAATTATGACACACATATATACGTAAATATAGGTCGAGTGGTGAGGCAAAGATTTTGCACTGTTATATACTTTAAAAAATAATGCATTATAACATATCATCATGATTATTTAAAGGCATTTCTGCTTCGGGCCAACAAAGGATGCAGAATAGCTTTTTTTGATTTTAATTGCTTTATTAGGCGATGGTCGTGGGTTCGGATCCCGCGGAGAAACAAATTTGTGTTATCGTTGTTTTCTGGTTGGTTAGAACAATTTAGGCTGATGACCCAATTAATTAAAAGATTTAGTATTAGAACGGTTACACAACTTTCGGTTATTGTTTAAATTTTTTTTTTCACTTAACTATGCTGCATGTATGCAACTGTCTCCGTAGCCTAGTGGTATGGGCGTGTGCCTTAAAACCGGATGTCGTGCGTTCGAATCCTGCGGGGACTCAACAAATTTTCACCTAATTGTCTGAAAAATAAGATGATCCATGCGTCGTATGGGCATATAAAAAGTCGGTCCACCCACCAACCTGCATTGGACCAGCGTGGTGCAATACGGTCCAAAAACCCCCTATTGTGGTATTAGAGTTGAAAATGGACTGTATGCATGCACGGGATAGATTGAATAAAAAGACGTGCTGCGGGTTGTTACTTTAATGTGCGACTGACTTATTTACGTGTTCTAATGATATTTTATACAATATTTAAAATAAGCGTTTTAGGCTTAACATACCGCCTACCAAAAGGACCATTTATCCTTTTCTAAACAATTAAATTATGCGTTAAAAATGCGAGCATACATTGTAAGACTTATTTGCCATAAAAAATATAACCACGAAAGTGAAGTTTCTCACATAAATTACCAATAATACATTGTGATGTACCCATGACATAATTTAACAATCGATAAAATGTGAAGGTAAACAACATACATACAAAAGTCGAGTAACATTTAAAAAAAAATTATTGCAGGTAGATGTAACTATACATTGAGCTCGAAGCGTAATCGTTATTGTTAGTTAGACTACTTAAACCTTGGACTTGAATGATATCAACATTTTCTTTGTATAATAATTTTTTTTTTAGTTTTCTTAAATTCATAATTTAACTACAATTTATGGACAATGCACATAGTTTAGTTACAGTTCTTTTTGTTATCACATTTCCACTTTTAACACTATTTACCCGAGTATGTTTATCGACGATTGGACCTAAAGACCACTTTGCTGGTAGTAGGTTATCTGTTTTAATCATAACGATGTCACCAATTCTAAACTGTTTCTGACGTTTCAGCCACTTCACACAGACAGACAGGTATTTTGGTATCTTGCCAGCGGCGCCATAATTCATTGAGCACTTTTTGTGTGTGTTGCAAACGTGACAGGTTAGATAGCTTAATATCTTTCATAAAAGGTGAGGGTACAACGATTGGTGGTTCTCCTATCAGGAAATGTCCTGGGGTAAGTGGATCTAAATCTTCAGGATCTGTTTTATTTAATGGACATAGCGGATGTGAATTTAAGGAGGTTCCAATTTGACTAAGTATTGTTTTAATTTCTTTATAAGTCAAGAATGTATTTAGTATTCTCTTTAGATGATATTTGATTGACTTCACGCCAGCTTCCCATAATCCACCAAAATGAGGACTACATGTGTTCCTCCTGAAAGTAATGTTTCAGCTATTTATCCAATAAATTGTAACTAAGTTTCATCGCATCACGTAATTCTCAATCTGCTTCAATGCAGTAAGGTATTATATTTTATTATTGGGATATGTATGGTAGGTGAATAGAAGCTTTACTCCATGTTCATGGGTGTCCTGTCATTGGTTCCTGGTGGTATTTTGAATCGTAGTGTCTTGAATAAACGGTCGCAAACATCTTTTTCGCGATATCTCGGCAACTATGTGTACTACAAATTCATGAAATCTTAATTTGTAGCAAATTTTTTTGTAAATATAAATATAAATATGTTCATATAATTGTGGCCGTAGATTTAAAAGAAAAAAATCTGTCCTTTTTGTTCTATAACATATTTTTTCCATCACACAAAGGAATATTATTAATTATATTTTTTTATTTCTTTCATATAAAACGTTGTTGTAATAGAATTGCTCCAAAGTGACCGAGTTCGTCAGTACTCATAAGAATCCGGGAAATACAAAACGTTATAACTTAGTTATATAATTTTTAAATCGTAAAAACATACCTACAAATTTACGGACATCAAATCGACCGGTAGCTCAATGAGCTCGATCATCCCAAATATTAAGCATTTTTTAAAGAAAAACGCTAGAAATTGGTCGTTAAATGTTTCTGTACTATAAGTCTGTTTACGTCTTTCAGGCCATTTAGTTGTCAAATGTGAATGTATGTGAGGACATTTAGATATAATCACGTTGGGGTTCTCAATTATGTTGTCATATATGAATTACCAAGTACTTGTTTACCGATGTAAGTTTATAGCCCTTGCACAAACAAGAAATTACTTATTTCAGAGTTTTAGTTATGTGCTCAGTTTATTGAATTTTTTCGTATGAAATGTAGAATCTATCTCTATATGTTGTGAGCAAAAATATTAATTAATTATTATTAATCATAAATAATATTAGTCTGGCTAAGTAGATTTCAACCTTCTGTATAATGCAATATATAACGTAATATTCGAATCGAATCAGCGAATCTTGAATAAAAAACATATAAGACTGTTTGCCTAAAGTTTTTGTCTGTTGGCATAGAGTGTAATTTTTAGAACGTACAATATTTGTGATTCTCATTGTTTTTGCAAAGTCTAAAGCGACTTTACTGTTTTTCATCATACACCAAGTTCTTAACTAGTCATATACATCTATACTAGTTACAATGAAGTTAACGATTTTAGCTAATAAAAGCTCATATGCTAAACTCTTTATAACCGCAAATTTATAACACATAAATAAGAAGTAATAACTGTCTTCGTTATCTAAAAGTTGATGTAGCACTACCAACGAATTAAAGTAGTAAGTTTGAGTCCTGTGGGACAAAAACAAATTTGCGCTATCATTTTCTTCTGGACGATACTTAGTTAGTTAAGGCAATCACTATGCATGCCGATCACCCTTTTGCCTGAAAAATAATATGATCTATCTGTCAGATAGTCATCGTCGTCGTTTCAGCCTGTCAAAGCCCACTGTTGAGCATAGTCCTCCCCCATAAGTCGCCAAGAGGTACGATCCTGTGCCACCTGCATCCATCGACCTCCTGCACATTTGCACAGGTCGTCACTCCACTGTTTGGGGGTCGTCCGACACAGCGATGGCCAGTACGAGGCGCCAACCTGTCAGATAGGCTTCTTAAAAGTTAGTCCCGCTTATCCACACTGTTTTTAGCGATCATTGTAGGAAGTATACGTTATGTGTGTGAAATGTCTTAAAATTTACTGACATTTTCATCCATCCATAAAATTCAAATCACTCTTTGAGGTGTAAAGGACGGATACAAGTTGCTTTGCGACAAAACTGTTATTCTGTAATACCGAAGTTAGACTAAAAGCCAAATTCACTTGTAACAATTAAAAGGAACAAGAGGTAAGAATAAATTTTCTATTATCTATTAAAGTACTTTTTAATATAACCAAGAAGAACCTCCACGAAATGGTATGAGAATGTATTGTAATAAATAGCGATGTGTGATATTGCTCAAGCCAGCCCCTCAAGATCTTCATGTACAATCCTTATAATATACAACACTTTTAATGTGCATCACGAAACCACGACCTAGTCAAAGGAAGCTTAAAGTCACAAATACAAATTTACTACAACCCGCAAGAACGTGCAAAAACATGTCATGCGGCTTATATTCGATTGAGTGAGGTTTCCTGTTGTTATGATTATCGTATGAAGGCTAACAATGTCGTCCTGTCCTTCATATAAACTTTATTCTTGAAAAATATTATGTCTATATATTACTTACTTTTAACATAGAGTTTTTAGTTACTTTTATGTGTACGTTTATAACAACAAATCATGGCAATAAGAACGTCTAGATTACTGTGAAATTTTATCAGACCCGGAGCCGATAGAACATGGAAATGACAAATTACGCAATACTGCTTTATGGTACAGTCAACCACCGCAGTGGTACATGCCTAGTTAGTTTTCATTAAAAAGAAAAATGTATGACGTTAAAACCCAATAAACTTTAATATACTATTAATCTTTTGTTAGTAGAAAAAATCAAGGAGATATTTTAACAAAACCGTATTTTAAGGAGTGACAATATTTTTCATAAATTAAGCCATTATTATCTTATATCATGTTACAAATACTACATTGTTTCAATAGAATAAATTGTAAGTTCGTGAATAACCAATCTTCGTAAAATATTATATTATCATTGAACTATTTAATTTAGAATGCATTTATTAATTATATTTCAAGGGATTTAACAAACTTAAATTAAAAAAAAATGGTTTTGAAGTTTTTCTGCAATAATAATAAAATTATTTTGCGCATATCTTTAAACTTAAAGCATTATTCAAAGTACTTGAGAGCTTATTAAAGTACCACCAATTATGAACTACATATATACTCTAAAATTTGAACTGAGAACAGTCTGCGATTAAATTACTAGGTATGTTGTTTTGTCATCGTTGATAATATAACCACGTTTGTATATTTTTACCTCGATTAGACTTTTTTTAAAATAATTATATTTTATTCAATGCGATATTGATATGAATGGCATTTTAAAAAAAATATTTTTGTTTTAAAATAAGCTTTCACTTTTAGCTTTAATTTAAAAATAAACACAGAAGACTAGGTAATGCAAAATTTACGACACCGTATTCAAGAAAGTTAACAAAGTTAACAAAAGCAAAATGCAACTTTTTGTACGAGCGGGAAAAGTTAAAACAATCTTACTTTCTTAGCTCACCGAATGCAGAAGTTATAACTCAAACAGTTGGTACCATATGTAAAAACTTAACCTGAGTTAACACAGATAAATATTTAAACAAAGCACAGATTTCTTAATTAAAAAATATATCATATTTTTTAATAACTTTCTTGATTGGATAATGTATAACAAATTCAAACTTTTGAAAAAAGAACAATGAAATCTTTTTAAGAATGCAATTGCGATTGTTTGAAACGTGTTTAAATAGAAAGCTGATAAAGCTCAATTGTAATAGATTCGGTTACTTATCCTATTTAAAATGATCTAGGTAATATCTCTAAGGCCTTAAGGAAAAAAAGAGTAAAGTTACGATGTGAATTGGAGGCGCCTAAATTTGACATTTTTATAGCAATATCTTACTGCATCGGATTGGAACATAATAATGCACTTGACATGCTTGATTGACTTTACTAATTAGCTTATTAGCTTTGGCGTATGTTAAGCTGGATTTACGTTAAAATATAATTTAGCATATATACATAGGATAAAATATGTATATTTTATATGTACAATAAATTCTAAAAATCAGTAAAAATTCGATTTGAATGTACCTACAGTAAATAAAAATATCGCGAAAATAAAAGAAATAATATTGCTATCATTTGACAATATGAATACAGACATAATAACAAAAAAGGTTAAAATAATAGTTTTTATTTGTTTCCTTCTTATAAATTTTATGTGTAACTGTTTTAAAACCAAAAATATTTGCAATATTAATATATTCAAGAACGTGAAAAAATATTTGCAAAATTAATATATTCATTTCACTTGAGGCTCCATTACGGCGTGCGAGTTGAGTAAGAGATTTCCCTGAAAGCTTAATACAAGCCTTGCCCTTGTATATACATTTGCTTATTTATTACTAGCTGTACCCGCAACTTCGTCTGCTTGGAATAGGAGGAATAACCGCGGGGTGTATTCAAATTACTGCATATAATTATATAATTAAGCTGTTTTCATTGTACTTGTCTATAACACGAAAACCTCATCGTTTTATATACTTCAATGACGAACCTCCATATAAACTTACATCCCTTATTTCAACCCTTTGTAACACTTTTATCGCAACAACTTGTAGCCTACGAAATCGTATCTGTGGTTTGGACGGAAAAGACGTACAGACAGACAGATAAACAAACAGGCAAACTAACCGATAGATAGACAGATCGACAAGCAGAAAAATCTGTTAACTGTCTGTGAAACATTGAATTATTGAAGTATGAAGTAACCAGACCTTTTTTTCTTTTTCAAAAGCTTATTGCACCCGCAAGCATACTTATGCCAGTATTTTTTTTGACTGGATCCCGTGTTCTGTGGAGTAAAGCTATTAGAATACACCGGATGGGGTGAGGCGTCTCCCCACAGAGTGACTTAACTGTATCAAGGGCCTCCAGGTAGGGAGCCTTGGCTTTGACCGTCACTTTTTGGTTCCCTTTAGCATTCTGAATCGAGGGCTGTTCAGGTGGGCCGACGCCTCGACTCGTTTCAGACGCTTTCTTAAGGATAATTTAATACCTAGAAGAGCTCTAAATAAACTTTACTACCACTTCTTAAAGCGTTGGCGCTGGGAAAAGAAGTTGCCAAAGGAACTCCAGCAACGCTCCTATCTAATTTGATGTTAAGCTACAGTGTTATATAGCAAAGGATGTATAAGTTCAACCACACTGGTGGGCCGATATCATGAATGTGTGAGTTGAAGTGTGTGTTGAAGCATACCCAGACTTCTTAGTGTAGGGTGTACTGCTATGTAAATTCTTGTATTTCATAGAAGTGAAAACCTAGCCATAAAGTCGCTGGTGGCGGCGAATGCATCTGCTGCTTGGATGAACTCGTCTAAATCGAAGCGATCTGGCGATTTCAAAAATGACGTGCAGTTTGGCCGATGCTGTCCTTGCTATGGCTAACATGTTGGCTATTTGATGCGGTAGGGCCACGGTGCGCTCGGGTCAGCTTTGGTACTGGCTGCTGCCTGTTGGACGATGTGGAAAAACTTTGAGAGAATCGTGGCGGCCCGCATCGTCCAGCACCTGGAGCAGAGTATGGCTTCCGCAAGGGCCGGTCGACCGTCCACGCGGTGCTGCGGGTCAGGTCCCTGACGCAGGATGCGGTGTCTCGGGTGAGGTGTTCTGGCGGTGTCACTCGACATCGCCAACGCATTCAACACCCTGGGCCTGCAAGGAGGCGCTCCGATACCACGGGGTCCTCCTACCTACAAAGGGTGATCGGGGCCTACCTGTCGATCGACGTGTCGAATTCATGTGCCAAGATGGGCTCCGGACCATCGAGGTGTCGTGTGGAGTCCACGGGTCGGTGTTGGGACCGCTTCGTGGAACGTTGGTTCTGATTGGTGCTACGTGGCGGCAATATCGAGGGTGTCGACGTCACTTGTTACGCGGACGACACCCCGTCACCGCCGTGCCAATTTTCCAGGCGGAACCCCCTGCCGGGGTCGCTCGGATTGGGCAATCCGGCGGTTAGGACAGAGGTGGCGCTCGAAAATGCCGCGGAACCGCGGACGCCCACAAATTGTATGCGGCGTCCGGTCGACGCCCGGGAGATGAAATATCTCGGCCAGTCCTAGACCGCCGATGGAGGTTTTGCGCCCATTTTGAGCGCCTGGCCCGAGTGGCGAACAGGGCGCGCCGCAGACTGCCCCCAACACTGGAACCCAGCAGCCCTGTCGCCGCCTGTTTGCGGAGTCTGGTCCATGGTCCTCAGGGACCGGGGCTGACACCTCCAAAAGGGGTGAGGTGTACTGGAGAAAACCCAGAGGGTGTTGGCGATCCGGCCGAGGGGCCCGGACCATTCCGGCGAGGCGGGCCTGTTGGCTGGCTCCTTTGCCCTGGGACCCAGAGGAAACCTCGCGTCACTTTCTTCTGGTGCGAGGAGGGGGTCCTCGGGGCTTTACCCACCCCGGAAGAAATAAGAGGGCCGAGACAATTGCGCTCCCTCAATACAGGGAGGGAGCTGCCTGGAGCACCCCAGGCCGGCGTCAAACAATAAAGCCATAGCCCCGTTCTTAAGTGGTGGCTGAAAGGACGCGGCTCCAACATTCCGCGCGACGCAGGTCTCTCCCGGCACGGTGTTTCGGAGGTACCGGGGCGGAGGGGACCAAGGGTGCCACCACTGTGGCGTATGTGCCGAAGAGACGGCCCAACAGCGCTGGAAGAGTCCCGCCTGGCGACAACGCCGAAGCTGCGACGGGGGCCGACCCGCTTCCGCCGTAGTGCAGGATGCGAAGGAAAGGTCGGGGCGCCGTCCGTTTTGCGAGGACGGGCCCCGGAAGGAGGCCCGGGAAAGGACAGGAGGCAGGAGCGCCCGGCATCCGCGAAGAAGGCCAGGCGCCGAAGAGTGGCGACCGCGCAACCTTCCCCGGTTTCCCCGGGCGGCCGGCAAGAGGGCCCGCCCCGCAAAACCAAGGGAGCGCCGTGCTGTTTGTTCCAGCACGGCGTGCGAGTTCCCGGTGTCCCAACACACCCGGTGAAAACCGAGGGGCCGTCGGCCGGAAAGACTTCAAGCGCCCGCGGCCCCGGCTACAACTGAGAAAGGAACAACTTTTTTTGTGGGATACCGGGCCCCCATCTTGGTCCAGGGGCCCACAATCCCCCTGCCCTCACTTTGGGGCGGGGAACGTAATGGATTTTTCCAACGGCAAAAAAAAAAAATGGTCGGCCGCCCGCAGGAAGGACGCGTTGGGCCGGGAGGCATGGAAGGCGTTGCGTTGATAAGTTTAATGCCTGGAAGAGGCTTCCCTGGAGTTTTGGAATTTGTTTTTCACTGCAGATGCGCGTCGACAAACTGTTTCGCATTATCCGCAGGGAAATCCATGGTCCAGGCGTTTAGGCGGGGGAGGATTTTGCAATGCCCGCATCGATGTATTACCGCATCGGATTGTATTATATTTTATTACATTAAAAATTCATATTAATACATATTCAACGTAAAACTAAAAAATGTTTTTTAAGGGTTTTAAAATACCATCAAGATTGACTTTAAGAGGCTAATCAAGGTGCTGTAATAATGTAAATTATTTTGGACTACACTTCCCTTATTTAGTAATATATTTACATGTATAATAATATTAATATAAATTACTGATAAAACGTTTTTTTTAAATGTCAGTGAGTCTGCCTCAACCTGATATTAGTTTTTAAATGTGGAAAAGGATGGAAGAAAAATAGAATTTAAAAATGCGAGAAAATGTCCTTTAGCGCAGACCTTGGGAAAAGTGCTTTAAAATATTAAAGACTTTTTTGCCGGAACCGCACGACAGAATGTAGAGCATTATTTT
>JAGSMT010000760.1:0-39304 GCA_029286875.1 Lamproptera curius | reverse complement strand
TTTTTAAAATAGGGGTGTTTTGCTATGAATGGCGCTATAAAAGGGATTTAGGTGCGAAACAGGTTTGAGAAAATATGATTTTAGGATCTTTTTCGCATATCGTTAACTATTTAACTTAACCATAGCAGATATAAATTAATTTTATAGCAAAACGATCGCACAAAATATAATATGTTGAAAGTGGTTAAAATGATTAGATCAGTGTTTAATATTTATTAAAAAATTCATAGTTCAATTTGATTTTATTGTTTTTGTGCGTGCCTAGTTAAGTTCTAATTAAAAATATTAAAAGAATTTGTATTGATAAATACATCGTGTTTATTAACTTAATGACGTGAAGAAACACTATTAAAGTAAGGGTGCGTCTATGACCTAATAAGCTTAACGGTTTGTGTGTCGACCCTGATTGCCGTCCGCAACTCCAGTGCGAATAGACATAAACGTCTTATTTGCAATGCTATAGACACAATTATTACAACGGCAGTATAAGCTTTGTGACCCAGAAGTAAAACGTTTCGTAGACAAACATATATGGACAAAACATGTGTACCCTTATAAGAAACATCACCAATAAAGAATTTCTATAATGAATGCTGAATTTAAAATACTTCAATCAAAGATTACTTTAAGCAAAATTTTCGGATATTACCGATTTTAAATGATTTTTTATATCGTCAAACATTACACATAAACCTCTTTTAATGCGTTAGTTTTTTTAGCGAGTTTAATATCCTTAATTTTTGCATAATTAAAAATGTGGACATTTTCGCCATTAAATTTCAAAAATGCTGTCGTTAAGTTATTAAAATTATCATCAGATTAATGGATTATCATGGTCCTTGCTACTTGTATAACCTACTTCCGGTATTTGTTTCAAAACATATTATAGCTGAAACGAAAAAGAAAATTTAATATTATTTTTATTATAATTGAAAAGGCATTCCGAAACTAAAAGATAAATGCAACATGTAAAATAAAGTCTAACTAAAAAAAAATCATATCTTTGGTTTTATAAAATTCCTTATTTGGGCCAGTTAATAAAAGACAGAAACAATTTAAATAAGGTTTTTCCTATATTATGTTCTCTATTAATTTCTTTGATTATCCTTGGTTAATAGCGTCTCCAAACCTCGCACAATAAATTTTAATACACAATCAGTATCTGTAATACACTATCAGTTAGAATACGAACTAAACTTACTTATTTCCGTACAAAGACATTAAAATGACATTTATGCAAAAAGAGTAATAATTATTTAAACATTAAACCTTAAAATAGACGTTAAAGTATTGTTCAATAAATAGAAACCAATAAGTTCTCATCATCATCAACATATCAGCCTACGAAAGTCCACTGCTGGACATAGGCCTCCCCCATGAGCCGCCAAGAAGTACGATCCTGCGCCACCTGCATCCACCGACTTCCCGCACACTTGCACAGGTCGTCACTCCATCTCGTGGGGGGTCGTCCCACACTGCGATGGCCAGTACGAGGCTGCCACTCGAGAACCTTTTTCCCCATCGGTTATCGGCTCTACGAGCTAAATGGCCGGCCCATTGCCACTATGTCGGTCACCATCGTTCTGCTGCGGATGTCTGTATTACGCACTCTATCACGCAGAGAAATTCCGAGCATAGCCCGCTCCATAGCTCGCTGAGTGACTTGGAGCTTCCTCATACGGCCAGCAGTGAAGGACCACGTCTCAGTTCCGTAGGTCATCACTGGCAACACGCACTGGTTGAAGACCTTAGTTTTTAGACATTGAGGGATATCGGACAAGAGGATACGTCTAAGCTTCCCGAAAGCTGCCCATCCGAGTTGGATTCGTCGATTGACCTCTGCGTCGAAGTTGGACTTACCTAACCGGACTACTTGTCCCAGGTAAATATATTGGTCAACAACTTCGAGCACAGCGTCCCCAATGACCACCGGCGTAGGCATGACATGAGCGTTAGACATGACTTTCGTCTTCTCCATGTTCATCCTAAGGCCCACGTGTTGGGAAACACTGTTGAGGTCATTGAGCATAGCGTTGAGGTCCTCCAGTGACTCCGCCATTATGACTATGTCGTCGGCAAATCTAAGGTGGGTGATGAACTCGCCATCGATGTTTATACCACGTCCTTTCCAATCCAAAAGTTTGAATGCGTCTTCCAATGCAGCGGTAAAAAATTTCGGAGATAAAACATCACCCTATCTTACACCCTTCCGCAATTGAATAGGCTTCGTACTACTGGATTGTAGTCGGAAGGACATCGTTGCTTTACGGTACAAACACCACAGCACCTCGATATACCGACTGTCAATTTGGCAACGCTGAAGGGCCTGCAGCACAGCCCAAATTTCGACAGAATCAAAGGCTTTTTTTCAAGTCCACAAACGCCAAGCATTAAGGTAAATTATACTCCTCAGTCTTCTGTATAATTTGCCGAAGCGTAAATATGTGGTCTATGGTACTAAAGCCTTTTCGGAATCCAGCTTCTATAAACTTTAAGTTTTATTGAAACAACTATTTAAATAATGTAGTATTGGTTTTAAAATATTAACAGGGCAATAGTTTATATATTTCCTTTAAATTTAAAATTGAATTAATCTCAAAATATACTTAAAAATAACTTTTAATAGTGTAATTAGTACAGATTAACCAAATGAACTAGTAGTTTACGTTTGAATGAATCACGGAAATGAAAGAGATTTTTGAACAGTGCCTTGCTAATATTACCTTGTTAAGCAGAATTGGAGAGCGTTACCTAATCAGGTGTCAAAGGGTGCCTTCGGACTTTTAATTAAATGTTGAGAACTTTCCGCAGTTATATTTACATATACTTTTACTAATAGAGGTATGACTTACCAAAAATATTTTTATTCTGTTCCGAATAAAATTAATTATTCTAATTTAAAACCTGTTTCTACTGAGCATAAATAATAACTTCTATTAATAAATAAAATTACTTTACGGATTTTATCGCGTTTATTTTACATTTTTAAATTCCCGACGTTTTGAACAGCGGCCGTGGTCACGGGTAGACTGAGATGTCATTCGTCTTGTTGCCAGTGCTGAAGCGGGGTATCCAGGTCTTAATTTTAATTAATTAATTTTAGTCTGTACTCCGACCTATGCAAAATGAACTGGTTTTATCATTAAGCCAGCAGTGGTATAATACCACTTTGGTTTATATTTTAATTTATTAATTATGGGGTCCCAAGCAGGTGGTAGAACCCAACCATCGTCTCTATTGAAATTTGGATGTTTTCTAATCTCAATAGCCTCATGGATCATCCTTGGTAGGAATCGGTGTTCTTTAGCGAGGATTTGTAGTCGATCAAATCTGATGTAATGGTTTGGGTGATTTAAAGTATGGTACACACTGCCGACTTGTTGGGTATAGTGTAAAACATTTTCATATTCTAAATCACAACTGAGATGTAACAGCAAAGGGGAGTTAGTTATCATGATTTTAATAATTAGAAATTCAAATAACACCTTGAGTCGTACAGTATATAGTAAACAAACCCACATAAACAAATATCTTAACGGGGACTCCCATCACCCATCCTGCATAAGCTAGCTATTGTTGCCTCAACCTTAGTTTTTTCCTAAACTGATTAGGACAAAGTGCTACCTTAACCTCCAAAAAGATTGGCTTCTGTTATCCATACTTATACTATAAATGGAGAAGTGTGTCAGTCTGTTTGTCTTTCTTTCACGGCAAAACGGAGCGATAAATTGACCTGATTTTTAAATAGAGATAGTTGAAGAGATGGAGAGTACAATAGGCTACTTTTGCCCTTCTAACCCCAACATTAAAAAAATCAATCAGCTTTTAATAAATATTATAAACATAAATAAAGGTGGCTGGGGTGAACTTAGCAAAGCCGTGCTTTTCCATGGACAGCTGTATGTAGCATGTTCGCGTGTGTCCAAGGCCCAGAATCTTTCTATTCTGACCCCAAATGGAAAGACATATAATATAGTCTATAGTAGTGTGTTAAAATAAAATAAATAACGTGTAAAATTCTGTTCCGAGTTCTCTTCTGTATTCAGGAAAGGGGAACTACCTACCTACCCGAATTAAACGCGAGCGAAGCCGCGGGCAAAAGCTAGTATGTTATATATCTATTCTATTTTGCATTTTATTCAATTGGCCCAAATTAACAGTGTTAATGCCATTTACAAACAAGAGGTTTTCCAAATATTTTTTAAAGAATATATTACACAGCCCTCACAAAATACAGATAGAAGCTATTTTGCTGTAAACGTATACCAATGTATCAACCTTTAAGGGAGTGAATTTAATTTTGTCTCGAAGTGTTATCCTAGGCGTAAACTCCATACATTAACCGAATAATGTATGTCTTGCGTCAGCCTTTTTATACGTAAACAACGATCTTATTGGAAGACGTAACGTGAGATAAACATTTTGCCTACTTGTTTACGCTTTACGCATGAGTGTTTTAGATGTTTAACGGCTTTTAAACGCTTTTTCACGACGCAATAAAATAAAATAAAAAACACTCAGGTCTAACAATAGTTAAAAATAAAGGGTTGTGATTGTTGGTATAAAAATAAAAGTGGTTATTTAGAGTACCGTGAGTCAAATATGATAACCTTAATATCCTATTTACTGTAGCTGGATTTCTTCTGCCTTAAAACGTTTCGCAAACATAGTTGCTGATTTATATTTTAAGACATCGTATCTATATCAGAATTAAAAAGGGTATAGGATCTTCTAATGGATATACAATTTTTATTCACATCATAGGTTATAGTATATATTGCTTCATCTTGAAATTTTCAAAGGCCAAAAAAAATTAAAATGATAAATGTAAATTTGCAACCTTGTATGTTCTCAAGCAATTTGTGCTTCTGCTACAAATAGGCTGTTAACATAATTTTTATTCAACTAATAATGCTTTTATTTATATTTAATCCATACTTTGAATGTTATAAAATAGCAAAACATTAGGAAAAAAGGGTTTAATATACATAAATGACTTTCAATATATCAAACCATTGAAGTAGATCAAATTAAGAGTCGATAATAGTTACAAATTTGTAAGGGTTAAGCTGAAGCGATCCAATAATATATAACATTGTTCTGATTGTAAGTTTCGATGAAAGGGAAACTCATATTATAACTTCAATTGGTGACGCACGCCCTTATAAAGCCTTATCGGTAACAAAAACCGGGTATACGTAAAATTGAAGGTCACAAAGCTTTTTAATCTCTGATTGCTAACAAAAACACCTTTAAAATCTTTCTTTATAAATACATATATTTCCTTCCATAACATAGTGTATGTGCACGAATTAAATTTTAAGGATGCAATCTATTAAAAGTGGAATTATTCAACGTGTAGAGTGATCAAACTTAATATTAAAATAATGGCAAAGTTCACGTAAAATCAACGTAAGGTACAAAGGATAGGCAAAATAGCTAATGAACAAGAATTAAAGAACACATTTCTGACGTTAAACACCGATGAGTATATAAATTTGCAGCTAGACAAACCTAACCATTATTTGAGATTTTATGTAGATATTTTTTTTCAAAATATTATCAAGCTATTTCCAGAATGAGTCAGCTATAGAAATTAAACATTATTCAATTTTAATAGAGAACATACTTGGTCCACTATCTGTTTGGCAGTACAAAACAGTACTACAAAAGTCTCACTGCACACAATAAACGTTCGACGAATTTTAACCGAAATTGTAACTAGTACTTACAAATATTTTCATATTTAAATTCTCTGACGATCATTTCAAATGATGCAGGCATGTACCATTGTGAACCCGGACGCTGGGAACAAAAAATAAGCAACCAACTTGATAAATTCGTAAAATGTTTAAAAAATGTCCTACAATAATAAACTAATTAAGTTATCTTAATTGAAGTACACGAATTGCGAAAACAGTATTTTTAGTTATTGAACTTTATTTAGTTGTTATTGGCGGACCCATTTCCATGAATAAGAATAATGAAACAACAAGTCACGGGTTTATTTTACCAGCAGAATATCCCTGGTAGTTATTGATTTTACCTGAAATAATAACAATAAATGTAAATAAGAATATTTTATGTCCACTTCGTCGTAATATAAAGATTAAAAATGGTAATGAGGAATAAATATGGACAATGTACTATTTCTTAAATAGCTTTTTTCAGGAAAGCTAGTGGTTAAAAGGCTATAAAAGTAATTTCTATAAATTTATTGGAAAAATCTGTATTTTACCAATAAAAATTGTTTGATAGAGGTGATGTAATATCAAGAAGGAAACAATTAAACGTTATTACTATCTGACATAGCTTACGTTTATTATAAAGTGTTACTTAAAAAATTATCTATGGAATAATTTAGATCTGTAAGTTTATTAATCAATGTAAACATTTAAAAGCTTATAATTTTGTTATTACATAGTAGATGCTCATTTGACTTATAAAAATAATAAACAATTTGCCTAACTAATGTTTTTATAGAAAAATATCTCGTAAAAATGTAAAAATTATTTTATAACGTTGTTTAATAAATGTTATTTATTGTCTCATAAGTCAAAATTATAATTTGGACAGTGTATTGATTCGGTAGCTGAGCACCAACGGATTTAATTTGCAGAGTTGTCGCAAACAGCCCCAAAAATATGATTCGTATCGGACGAAACATTAGTACTTATGTTTGAAAATAAAATACCATATCCAGATATCGTGTAAGCCTAAATTGTCATTGGCATACTTGTTATACTCAATTCGAAGCATATATTTTTCTTTTTTTTCGATTTTCAACTGATAGATAATAACTGTGATATAGTCCCATTTTTTTCAGTTTGAAGTATGATAATTGAATAATAAATAAAAAATACTACTCGTCATTCTTAAAACAATAGAGAGAGACTGAGAACGCAACAGCGGTTTTTTTACACACACAACAAACCCGTCGGCACGTGTTCGCCGCAGTCTCCTGAGCTCAACGCGCGGTATCATTGTCCGCTTCCGCGAAGTCGTCGCTCTTGGCCATTAGTGTACGATTTATTACGCTACCTCAAGCGGTCGGCTTGCGCACGGTTGTGTTATGCAACTCGTTGCTTAACATAATTGTGTTGTCAGCCGCTTGACGAAGCTATCTTGTTTTTCGGCTTAACTAGTTGTTTTTACAACTATATATATAAATATATATATATATATATATACATATATATATATATATATATACATATAATATTTGTTTCTTCGCGAGCAGGATTTACACGCTCGGCAATTGCCTGGACTCACTGATTGCATTGGGTGACGCAACCTATGTATCAGAAATAGGCGTAATCTAACTGGTACTATGGTCGAAAATTGTACCTAAAGTTAACCGACGCGACTAACGAAAATATGCAATTTTGATCGCGGAGCCTTGCCCAACCGCTCCTTCATCTTTTTTTTACCGTGGGGAAATGCCTACGCACACCCGTTCTCGCAGGGGCAAAGACGGGTTATGTCGGCACCGACTAAAACCACCACGTTGTTTCTTCTTGGCGCCTTAGAGATCGGGTCACTGTCTTCTGCAACCCCACCAGCGCTGGCCGCCGAAGCAGCCCCGCGTCGAAACACTCACTCGGACCGTATGTTTATATGTGTATTACCTCGCAAAACCACTCAAAAAAGGTATTAGTTGTTATTCGGACCCACTGTTTTTCTTAAAAATTTTACCTGTTATTAATTACAAAGGCTGCTGAAACAGTAAACGATGGACTTAAAATATGTTTTACATAATTGTACATCTTTAAATGATCTATAATATATGTTTGCGAGCGCATATACCTATGTTTTAAGAATAACCTAAAATAATTATTTAATGTAGAACGTTCAGGCATATTGAAAGATATTGAAAGTTTGCAATATTTTTTTTTTATTGCAAACGCAGACAGATGAGCAGTCGGGCCACCTGATGGAAAGTGGTCACCGACGCCCATAGACATTGGCAATACTGGTATCACCAACGCGCTGCCTACCGTGGGACATAGGATGTTAAGTCTCGTTTACCCAGTAAATACGTTGGCTACGGTGCCCTTCAAACCGGAACACGGTTGTGTTTACACACTACGGCTTTGCGATAGAAATAGGCACCGCGGTGGTACCCACCAAGACGGTCCCATGTGAAAAGGGGACCTACCACCGGCTAATTTAAGGTTATAAGGTAAAGTGATTACATTTGGAAAAAAAACATTATATGTGCGTATAACGTGTTATTTTGATTAAACCAACTCATTAAAAGATATTAGTGACTTAAAATGCAGTGAGGGAAATCGAGGGGCATTTTCTTGCAGAGGGAACGTTGCCGACCGCTTACGTTACATTTAATGGTTTTATACTGTCACATTTGTTTGTTTAAATTCCACATGTTTTATCAAAATTTTTTTACCGTGTTTTAACAAAACAGCTGGTAGATAAAAAGTGAGTGTAAATATAATGTATGTATGTTGCAGAAAAATCCTTTAAAGGGGATAAATTTGTGATTTAAAATATTTTTAAAAACCATTTTTAATGCTATAATTGATTACATAAAAAATAAAATACGTAATATGAATGTTCGTTCGTTGACTTAAACTCTTGAGAGTTTATATTTAATTAATCTGTGAACAACGGTTTTATGCTTAATTAAATAAGTTTTATAATAAAGCTAAACGCAATTCTATCGTAAGTTGGACTTCAAACTAAGCCACGTTTAAATTCCAACTGTCCTAATACTAATTAATTTACATTGCCATGCTGTGGATCACTTGACTGTTGACTGTTCTTGATTTTGACCTGTGAACATAAATGTTTCCATAATAAACAAAGTTGATAATGAATTCCATTACCTGCAATGCCATTTTATTTAAATTCTAAAGCAATACTAACAAAACATCAACAAGTAAAACTTCAAAATCAAGTATTATTTGACGACCAGCTGCGACATAATTCACTTATATCTTGTTGCTATTAATGACTAGCGACCCGCCCCGGCGTCGCATGGGTGCAATACTGATATTCGTAAATGTAAGGAAACATATA
This sequence comes from Lamproptera curius, assembly GCA_029286875.1. Classification (NCBI taxonomy): domain Eukaryota; kingdom Metazoa; phylum Arthropoda; class Insecta; order Lepidoptera; family Papilionidae; genus Lamproptera; species Lamproptera curius. Next base: position 30,265 of record JAGSMT010000760.1, on the reverse strand, counting down.
AATTTAACAGCGTTCTCAACAATATTAAGCATGAATTATACATGTAAACCTTCCTCTTTAATCACTCTATTAAAAAAAAAAACTGGATCAAAATCTGTTGCATATTTACGTGCATTTTATTTATATAGTATTTTTTTAAAGATTTAAGCATACATAAGGATATATGGACAGAGAAACTAACTTTGTTTTATACTATGTGTATGTAGTGATAATTATACGGTGTGAACTGTAATAATCTAAATGAAATGATCATTATGACGATGATATATTAAATTTTTTTCGCCACGATATTATAAATACATAAATATGCAGATATATCCCATAATAGCTTGCCTGTGATGCCGGAAAGAGTCTGAAACATCTTCAAATACTTCTTACATTGAAATGGTTGTTTTCAAGGTTCAAGATTCCATAAAATATAAAAATTTGTAAATCGTGGTAAATTTTGGTATTTCGCCACCCATTCTTGTATAAAATTATAAAAATATAGTAGGTAACATACGCAAAAAAGAAACTGTTCTTATTTGTTTTACTTTTAAGCTACGAATGATAAAAATAGAACTAGTATGATATCAAATTCAATATAAATGAATTCTGAAAATTACTTCTAACATATTATATTTAAAATAAGCTATCGTTAAAAATGTTTGTGGTTCGTTAGGTTCTAACGTGCCATGAGATCCTTTACTATCGATTGCTTCGTATTTTGCCATCAAGTTTATTTATTTATAAACATAAATGCCATAGGGCTCATGACAATCTTTTTAATGTCAAAGTAAAGGTGATTCCATGTTAATAAAAATTATAACATAAGTTATGATAATGATTCATTGCTCTTTATGGATTTTGTTTTTTTTTAAATAAAACCATATTGCATATGTTGTTTTTGTAAGCCTTCATAACCATCACATGACTTTAAAAGGCTTTAAGAAAGAAGAAGAAACTTTGTAACTTTACATCAAACTTAACATAGTAATAGAGTAATCGGAATTTGTATAAGATGCAAAACAAAGCCACAATCCGATCATTTTATCAATAAATAATAATATTAAGAAAGTATACGAAACATAAATTTATACCTTGACGTTTATAGCTTTTTTAAATCATTCATCTGCATGTATATAAATAACGACCTCTAGCGGTTTCGTCTATTTTGATATATTCAAATGTAGTAATCACTTCTTAAGAATAGATAAACTGTAGCAACTTTATAAGGCTGAACTATAACTATACAAGAAATTGTCTATGGATAAAATTAACCATGATAGTCTTAATGACTCTCAAAATAACATGAATTTTCACTTGCGTTTTTATTTAAACCTTTTTGTTTTATAATAGTTGCTTTCAATTTAAAGAGCTCATTTACCAAACGATTGTATAATTTTAGTTTTCTGATGGTAAAATTCTCATGAAGAGCTTCCCGTAATATTTTTTTGACGGAAAATTTTGTAAATTTTAAATATTCTTTTGTATTTAACTGAGCCCTTTATTCGGAAGGTTAATTGGTTGCAAGTTAGGCTTTCATCAATTTTTGTTTAGTCCTGAAACAAAGTCCAACTGTCTTTATTGCATAGTAAATGTTAATTTGAAGAGTCGTATAAATAAATGATTGTTGTTAACATCATCTTCAATACCTTTTGCTAGAAATTTTTATCTCTATGTTGTATGATGCAGTAAGGTTCGTGTAAGTTCTGCCCTTATCAACAAAATAAATTATGTTAATGTTATTAACGAAACACGATTGTTTACAAGGAGACAGTCAAAGGTCATATACGTCATGTATATTTTTTATATATTTGAGAAATTAAAACCAATAATGTATAAGTAAGTTTTTGATAATTAAAGAATTAATATATTTTATGTATTTGATTAATTTATTAGTAAATCCTAATGGAACAAAATTTGTAAATATAGTAATGTCGCTTAATAAATGCTATTTGCAAATTTGTGAAAGCAAATCCAGAAAATTGGTAGATAACAAAAGGAACTCATGAGGTCACCCTCTGAATTTTAATAAATGACTAGTCAGTACAGTGTCACGAAAAGCTAATTGAAAATTTCTACCATTGAACGTGAACTGCATGCTCAATTTACCAATTCTACCTACTTCATTAAAAGTCACAAAAAGTTTAAGTGTAATTTTGTTTTAGTTACTTACAATTTTACGGACTACACTTCTTTTATAAAGAACTACAAATATTTTTAGCAGTTAGTTTGAGTTGCAGGTTTTGCCTTAAAATAAAATTGAAGTGATAAAGAAAAGGACATTTTCTTTTGAAATTTTTTTGAAAACTAGCATTTTTCCGTGAGTTCGTTCTCTGGTAATATAAAACTTTCTGCGTGGCGGGCACGCTCACTCAAGTTTCTTCAGCCAATTTGAATGAATCAACTATTTCGAGTGACAGCGATATTGGTAGATCCTATTAAAGGACCAGAAGCTAAGATGCAGTTCGAAGGACCATGTGCGTAATCCGGCTCGGACAACGTGGTTATGAAGCCGGATTGAAAATGTGATAATACGAAGGATAAATACCTCGTATGATGGCGGCAAAGCAAACTCACTTTCAAATATGATGCGTTGTGTAGGAACTCCGAAGCTATTGTTCGACAGGCGGCGCTGGCCGCCGACCGCGTCATGAAGTCTTCACCTTATACCTCTTCTTTTAGCGAGATATGGAATAATTAAAAGGAAATAAGGTCGGCAAGCAAAAGGAGTGGCATAGTAAGAAAGGGAAGGAAGATTATTGCGTAACCAATTTGAGGCTGTATTAGGCGACATAGGAATGCGCGCGAACAGTACAATAAGATGATAAGATAGTCGTAGTTAAATCAGCTATTTTAGTTAAAATCTAGTAAAAATCGGACCAGCAATTTTAGAAATTAGTCAAAATTAAATAAACTTCTTTTGTTGTTATGTATCGGTTATATATCACAATACAACTATTTAAGAATAGTTCATTTTATATTATAAATGGACACTTCAATTTTATTTATTTGTATAGATTAAAAAAATGCTACACAACAGACGTCTAAATACTAAATAACAAAGGAATGGAGCTACGTCAGCCATTTATGTTGCACGATACCCTACGGACTCGTAAGAATTTTGGCTTTACTATGAACAACTTTTAACAAAGACATGAATAATACCGGCATCACGTAAGCCTTTTCTAACAAAAAGTTTTAGGATTTTAGATAATCTTCTTAGTATATATAAATCATGTATCACGTTATTTGTCCGCGATGGACTCCTAAACTACTTAACCGAAATTAAAGTATAGTTGCACACCACGTGCGGTATAATCCAACTTGAAAGATAGATTAGCTTACATCTTCATTTATAGTCGCAATATTGTTTTACTGCGATTTATTTTTCTATTATTATTTCATGCAAAATGTTTGCTACAAAACGAATTCGATATCTATTGATTACGTCGTGTGTGTCAATAGACGGCGCTGTATAATTGTATAAACTTTTCGTCCATAATAGGAGAATTGGGACGATAAGAAGTAATTGCTAAAATTTATTAATTTTGGTTAGATAATTTTATAATAATTATCATCTATTGTTAAAAATAAAAATGCAACTTCATTACGCCGGTTTTTTATTTAATGGCCTTGTATAAAATACCAGGCCATTAAATAAAAAAACTATAATATAATAACTATTTAACAAAATTATAATTTCATAAATCTGTTAATGCATTTTTTCTCTTTATCCTACATTAATACCGTTTTTCATTTAAAGCGCGCCCATTTTAAAAACGTTCTTAGGAATGAAACTGAAATAGAATAGTTAATAAAATATTTTGGGGCAAATACACAACACCATCTAGTCCCTATCTAAACAATGCGTGTTTTATGGCAACTAAATGGCAGATAATTGCATATACTTGCTTTTCATGTGTAAATTATCCATATGTTTGTATTATATACATATAATATTAATACAAACACCCAGGCACGGCAAAAACACAATGTTCTTCGTGAGTAACGACTACGTTAATGTTTCTTTTCGAAATTCTATAAGTTTAGATTTTGATATTTCAAAAAAGTTATTTTTAAAGATGATTAAAATTACAAATTAAATTGAATTAAATTAAATGTGTATTAATGTGTCATTTTGGATATTTAAATAAAAAAAAGAAAAAAAATTACATTAAATCGCCTTTACAATCGCATATCGTTTCCCAAAGTCTGTTTTTCCTCAAAGACATTAATTATTCGTATTACTGAAGCGTTTATTGACCGTAAAGTGTTATGAATACCATCATTTACGATAATCGGTTTTGTTACTAACACCGCCATCATTAGTATAATTTATTAACGGATGTTTTGAGTAAAATCAATATTTTCAATTCATAATTTTTACACAATTTAGCGACTTAACGTTCTTTGTGGGTTAAATATTGAGTTATCAAAATTATTATAGAGTTAAAATTTCTACCAAATTTGATTTAAATATTTCCCGATACAGAAGCATCCTCCTTATGATGTTTTAATCCTCCTTGGTTGTTGATATACTAGAACTCTGCAGTTAAAACGGAAACGGACTTGGGTACTTAGCGATAGCAAGAAAAATAAATTTGTCAAAAATAAAGTTGTTGCCAGGGATCTGTCATGGCAATAAACAATCAAGATTAAAAAATCTACTAAACAAACTATATCAACTTTCCGACTCCAGCGGTCGTCAGTTCCGGAGGAGAACGAGGCTCGGCAAACGTAATGTAGGACGCCTTGCGGCAAGATAGAGTGAGGACATTCACAAAGTGGGCAGTGTGGGCTGATGAGAATAGCTGAAGATCAGAAGTGGTGGCGTGCATTAGGAGGCCTATGTCCAACAGTGGACTGACACAGGCTGATGATGATGTGATCACCTAAAAATTATTGTATGAGTATATTACTAAATATTTTATTTGCCAAGTACCGATTTAAAAAATAAGCATAAGAAAACACCGAACAGCGCTGATTTGAGTTGTCAACTAAGTTAAGTTTATCGCTATTCATACATATTTATAACGATGATAAATGAGGCCTTCCAGAGTCCAATCTGAAATGGGTTCGATGATTGTCAAGCTATCATAGCTATTTCAGCTAAGTGTGATTTATGACTATTTTACGTGTTAAAGAAATGTTGACATTACTACGCAATATTTTGTTCTCGCAGACCAACTATGACGGATAAGTTAAAATGAAGGATGAAATATAGATATGTTTTTATAAAACACAATACCCTCAAATTTATAAACTAAGTAAGACTCATATAATATGTAAATATTTACTACGCGGTAATTAAGTATAACAAACTCGCAACAATATCATAATTAAAATTAGTAACTTTAGATTTAGGATATTTGTAGGGTGTTATTGATACCATCACATCTATCACAAATTCATTCCGAAAATGTTCCTTATGTAGCCAATCTTTTTATAGTTAAAAAAAATAGACTGAAGTATTAAATAAAATGACTTTAACGGATTTTGCTACGTGTGCGTAAATTAAGTTATATTCTAACTTTCGTCGTTTCCAGTTACGATTATATTCCAGAGTACAATTTTTTCATCACGCTTTATATAAAATTAATGTTGATGCAAACAATTTAAATTGAACCAATTAAATAAATTCATTTCATCTGTTTCATTAGTTTATATTATAATTACACAGTGTGATATGGTAGGTCTGTATTTATTTAATGCCACATATTTAAAACAATTTAGTAGCTCTACATAGATTACATCAAGTTAACTGTGGAGAGAATAATGTATATAAAATATAGGGCAGATTTAGGTTAATTAGGTATAAGTAGGTGCCAGCAAAATACCAGCGTTGGCCTAAGCCAACATAATGCTGAGTTGGAAACCTTATCGATCCAGCATCGTTGTATACGTCAACGAGAACAAGAAGGGTTCACGTAGTTAAAGTTCTTTGAATTGTTGTGTCCTTTTGTTTTTATATTATTATTAAATAGTGTTTTTATTGTTTTCTCTTACATAAAATAGCGTATACGAAGTTATGCGACGCGTTGAATTATTATTGAAGTGTTATTATATAACATATAAGTCACAGTACACTGTTGCTCTCAATATTCTATTTAGGACTGTCACGTCCCGAATACTGATGAGGAAAGTAAATCAAGAAAACCTGATATCTTGGCAGAAATTTCTTACAAATAGAAAACTATCCATCTCGCATCTGTATTTTACATTATCTATACAAATAAATAAGTGTCTGTTTGGAACATCACAATAGCTGTTTTGAAATGATACAAAACCGATACATATAACAAAGCGTTTATTTTTATTTTTGGTGTCTCTATCTCTCTGCTTGTTCTGGCTTATCTCTGGAATGACTGGTCCGATTTTAAAGGAACTTTCTTTAAAATAGCTGATATCACTGGGAGTAACTTAAGCCACATTAAAAACTAAAGATATTTTTCATTTTAACACTTGAACAAAGTCGTGAGCAACAGCTAATTTTATGTATAATGTCAAATATAACATTATTATTAATATAGACAATTTATTTTGATTAAAAAATATAGCCTGCTGAGCTTCTTTCCCGGTTCTTCTCAGGTCAGAGGCGTTCTATTCCGAGCAGGTAGTATCGTGTTTCTTGTAAGAAATTAAACTGATGAATTGGTAAAAGGTGATACTTTCGTAGCTTTATCGGTTTGAAAATATTTATATCATTAATTGAACATATATAAAAAATTCTCTTTACTTATTCGGTTTCATATATACCTGCTCTTTTGTTTGCTAAATTTAGTATTTATTTCGTCCAGCATGTTGACCTATCAGCTTTTTGATATTATTATTTTGGTTTACATATTTTATTTAAGTTGAATGAGATTAGTAGTTAGTTAGTTGCAGTATTTGCATGGATTGCTTCAACTGCTGAATTGGAAGCAAAGGTTTTATATTTTCATTGTATGAACTGCATTTGATTATGGTAACTGTATTACGGTAACATCATCATCATCAGCCTTTGATTGTCCACTGCTGGACATAGGCCTCCTAATCACCTTATCCATTAGGGCCGAATGCCCTAACCAACTAGGAAACAACAATGAAAATTTGTTGAGTCCCGCAGGATTCGAACCCACGACCTCCGAATTCTAAAGCACACGCCTATACCACTAGGCTACGGAGGCAGTTTTACGAGCATTACGGGTAATATACCTCAGAAATACTACGGTGGTTCTTGTTGGTACCATAAATCAATAACAGATAAACACTAATGTCTTCCGGTTTGAAGAGCACGTAGCCAGAGTAATTACTGCGTAAATGAGACGTAACATCCTGTCTCAGGCTGCGGTTTTTATGGGCGTATTGCTTTAGTCCATTTTACAAAACAATTTTGTTATACGGGAAACTATCTACAAAATTTTAAGTTTTACCCTAAAAAGTTCAAATCTTAATGCTTGAACAATACAATCTATTCTACTACTACAATTGTGTTATCGTTTTTGCCAGTTTTCATAAGAACATTTTTTATTAAAGATAATCTATAAGTCTAACACTACCGACACTACGCAATTTATTACCAAAGAACTTCAAAGTTATAACAAAGTTTTGGAAATGTGAGGCTATCAAACGTTAATAAAAAAAGTTTAATGTTTAATAGTTCCGTGTAAATAAAATAGAAAGATGCTTAAGATTATCAAATTTGTAACGCCACTAAATATATTTAAGAATCTGTTATATTTACCGTGCATTTTAAATATGTTGATTATGGCATGCATAATATATTTTAATAAAATAGCATTTAAATTGCATAATGTTTTACCATTGAAAAAATTCAACAAGTGGTTACCTAGTTGGTTAGGCCCACGCAGGCTGATCGCCCGATTGCCTGTTAAGTAAGATGATGCATGCGTCCGATGGGCATGTAAAAGTCGGTCATACACCTTATCTCTCACCGGTCGTGTCGGTTATCCGTCCCATCGGGCTTTAAGGATATAAATGATTAAAGAGTGCAACTGTGTTTGCACACTTATGCACTATAATATCTTCCTGGCGTGTCGTAATCGGTTTAGAGGATATCATTTTATTTTATAATTTTTCTTAATACACTAAAAATAAAATAACCTTCTTTTCAAACGAATGTAATGTTGATACAGGGTAACTTCGCACTTTGACATAAAACTGGAAAATATTATACGTATTTGCTTACGGAAACAAAACATATAAACTAGTCTGTAGGGGTTGTCGTTTTAGAACTTTGTTTCAAAGTAAAGATTTCTTTTTCTAGGAAATCGTCTTTGATTAAAATTTGTTTGTTTATTGTGGATAAAAAACTCTATCAAAAAATATTTGTTATTTGTAGACATCCTTGCTTTACATTACATACACCAATAAAAAAGTTTTGTCTTAACTTTTTCTTATATCATTATCATGAGAACTCAGTAATACCCATTAAGAACATTTTATAAACAGAAAACTAAGTCTAAGTGTTTGTTTAAGCTTTTTCAGAAGAAAAAGTCGAGCGATCCGCAGTTCACATCATTTAGGAGCCTTTTGACAACTTTGACATGCTGATTAGAGGACAAAAGACTTGTAGCTTTTTCAAGCCTATTTGACTTCTTGTAATCATCGTCTATTGCAAAACGCAACTGTTTCTTTGTCTGACATATAGAAAGTAGAACCTTCATTACAAATTTGTGATTGGAAAAAATATGGAATGCAATTTTACTTGATTTTATAGAGTTTAAAGAAAGCTATCGTCCTTTCGAACTAGGTGATTAGCATTTTTGGTAAAAGTGAAGGCTGCACGTACAGAGGTTACGTTAGTTAGGTATTTGTGAGACAACAGAATCAATACACAATCAATCAATCAATAAACAGCCTCTGATAGTCCACTGCTGGACATAGGCCTCCCCAATACATTCCTATCCATTAGGGGGTTTGATCCTATCCCACCACGCTGGTCCAATGCGTGTTGGTGGGTGGACGATTTTTAAATGCCCATCCGACGCATGGATCATCTTACTTTTCAGACACTTGGGTGATCGGCCCAAATTGTCCTAACCAACAGGAAACAACAATGAAAAATTTGTTAAGTCCCCTGCAGGATTCGAACCCACAACCTCGGTTTCAAAGCACATGACAATACCACTATGCTACGGAGGCAGCAGGTTTGTGAGATACACCACGAAGAATCGTCCATGATTGGTTTGCACCGGATACCAATGATCTGGCGACGTTGTAATCGAGCAGAAAGAACGCGCCATGGAACGCGGGTGTAGTGAGAATACCGGATGTTTGATACCATGATAATTGCGTCAAGTTATAGACCAAAGCCATATCAAGAGCGGTTAATTTCACATAATCAAGGTTTTTGTCAAGTCTTGTTGTTTTTCAGTAACTAGCTCTAAATTCTCTAGCATCTTTCTTTTTAAAATTACATCGTTAATACATTACAATAAATTATAAATATCAGGTGCCAGAGGGTTTAATTACACACCATAAATTATTTCAAAATATCTTGGTCTTCAATGTAATATTGGTGCTTACACAATACTTTAGCACGGGCTTAGCATAATAATAAAAGTAATTTTATTATTATCCGTCTTTACACAACTGGTCACTCATGAAGACATTTTTGACAAATTTAGAACGTAATTTTATAAACGTGTAAATTAGGGTAAACAATCATACTTGCCATTTTTGTTCATTGTTTAAAAATTATATGGCTCATAAGTTATTTTATGTGATCATAAGAATTTAAAAAATCAAATATTCAGTAAATCATAAAATTACTCAGACTGATTATGAAATTAGGATGAAGTGTTTAATCTAAATGAGACCATATAATAATGCTTCTTATAAAAACTCTACCCTTTTGACATGAACAATGTCAATCTTAATTAGAAATTAATCACTATTTCTTTAATTAAATATATATTTGCTCATTTTATCAGTCTGGAATAACAAGACTAGTCATGACTAATATATGCGATAATCACCATGTCACACCTTGTGATTATCGCATATATCATTTTAATTTTGTGGCTTAAATACCTTTTCCACGGTTACTGGCTCTAGTAGAACTGGAAAATGTGTATTACGGTGAGATTCCGCTTCTATAAATTAGACCTTTTCTCGAATAGGCGAAATCGGTTGGGTAGTCAAATGACCCGTGAATGTATTGTTATTTAATTCTGTTTCTTACGATCAATCTTCTTCTTCACAATTTGGTGTATTAAAGGTTTCCTGTTAACTTTAATGTCAAATCTTTGTATCATCAGTGTCTAATGTATATAAAATAATTGCATATTAATTTTGCACAATAAAGGATTATGCGAATTATTCGATGATATTACATTTTTTCCAAATGTTTGATTTTTTCAATTAAAATCAAATATTAAAATTCGATCCGTAACGAGATATTCTTAAGTTCGAAATATTTGGACACCCGTATTAAGTCAACCAGGTAAATATAACGGTAAATGACCTAATGAGCTTAATGATTTATATATTGTCGTTACCGTTTCTTATTGATTGGTTTTGATAAAACATCATCACATTACCTAAGTCAGTATTAAAATACTAATAAATTACAAAAGTAGTTGGTTTTAGAAACAGCATTATTATTTCAAATATTTATTGAATTGAATCATTTCATGTTTACTTTTAACCTAATAAAATTTCGATAGAACCTAGATCTTTTAGAACACACTTTACATATACGTAAAAAAAGTGTATATTTGAAAATCCTTTTGAATTATACTATTTATACATTTTACTAAAAATATTACTATATAAATGAGAGTGAGAATATTAAAATATGGAATGCAAACTCCAGATATTTTTTTAATGATGACAATTGAATGTTTGTTTTAATAGCATTAATTATATGGTAAAAGGTGACGAAAAATAGCCACACTAAATTGATTTTCCTGGTACTTCTTATATATAATTGTAACATTTCTATGCTAATAAAAGATATTTTAACTTATAAATTGATCTGTAAAACTGTATTATCATGATTAGTATTTGAGTAAGCAATTGTTTTTTTTTATTTCAAAGCTTATTCAATACTTACAACTTACATAATATCTGAAAACCACAGAGCCAATTCATTGTTTATATGATGGGTTGAATTTAACATTCATAATTCATTGCGAAAATATTTATCTTCGGAGCTTGCTACGGTATGAGTAGATATGATTATTACCATAATGCTGCAAAGTATGAAAGTATTAACTTTGCTGCATTATAAGAGGCGTATTATTCGTTTATCTTTTCACTACAGAAATATGCAGCTATTTTAAATCTTTTTGAAAACCACTGAAATATTGTATACTAAATATGTAGCGTCTGATAAAGTAAGATTATTTAACATACTTTTAATAATCGGACATGTTGAAAAAGCTTGAATGAAATTTCAAAATTTCTTTCATCAAAATTATGATATTTGTAGTAAATTAGCAAACTTTTAACAACATCAAGATACACATTAGAGTGAAAAACATAATTTTAATAGTAATAACGTTTGTTTTGGTACATTTTTCAGTTTTTCAATATTCATATTCATTTTACAGTAGTTAGAGAATATTTTTAAAGAGAGACACGTTATTAATTTAACTTATATATCGTCTGTTAAATTATAAATATTTTAAAGACGTTATATATATATTAGATTCCGCAATATCTTACGTAATTATCAATGTGCATAAAATATTCAGGGAACAAACAAAAGATGTATATAAATATCGTCACCTCGTCACCCTCGCCCTTCGTGTTGTAATTAAATCTCTTGAAAGGCGTTTACAAAACGTTGAACAACACTCGCAGTAAGCAGTTGTGCTGAATTCGAGCGGAGCTTTTATTAGATCTAAGTGTATTAAACATGCAAGTGAGTTAGATAATTTCAGAAATGGCTATGTTACGAGAAAACTAAACGTTGCTTTCTGTTAACTGCGGAACAATGTGTCCAAATAACTTTTAAATAATCTCGAAAATAAACACGATAAATCTTTTAAAAATATATTTTAATGCTAACCATTACATAGAATTAAAATTAATTACCTAAAGGAAGCAAGATACAATTAAAATATATATGTATATAACTTAAAGTTAAAAAGTTATTATATATCTTAAACCAATGTAAATATTACACAATTTTTTCTGTGTTCGAATTGATTTTATGTATCTGAAAAGATTTTGAATGTTAAATATTACATCTTATTGCGTAATATTTTAAGAAAATTAATGAAACACCAAATATTTTGTTAAAAATAACTTGTTTTTTATTAATAACTTCGATTACTGAATACCAACAACAGATATACTTCACTAACGACAAGTACGAAAAGCAATCTTTGAACATGTACGTACTCCAATCATTTTAATTGGCCTCGACTGGATGTGTCCCACAAGCACCGTGCACGCTTCATTTTATTGCCAATGAATAGTGAAAGCCTCTCAAATATAGGGATATTTTCTTCCCAGTTTAATTCAACAAAATTAAATCAACAATTTTAGGGATTAGAGTATTTAATCAAACTCAGTATTTAGCTGTGTCTTAATTACTTGCTTAAACTTTCGAATGCTCATGGAAATTGCAATACTTTAAAATATATTTATCATGTTTTGGCTTTCCTGCGACTTAAATATCCATACTTTTAAATAAAAAGTTCCTCAAGTAACTAACTAATGTTAAGAATCCTTACAAGATTTAAACACATCGCACCAGCTTAAAATTCAATATGATAGAAGAACTTGTAAGTGAAAAATAAAAAAAGAACTCAATCTCTTTAGATGTTAATGAATACAGATACTACTGATAAATACAAGTAATTTTTTTTTTTCTTTTTTTAGTAGCCCTTGAAAAGTTTTAATTATCAATAAATAAATTATACGTTGTATATTAATATTTTCATCATCCTAGCCTAATTATCTATATACTAGCTTAGGAATTTGTTAGGTATTAGGATTATTTATAATGATAAATACAAAACCAAAATAATTCATTTATTTAATAAAATATCTAATATTTCAAAAAAGAACTATGAATAGTTCTTTACAATCAATAAAAAGATCATGGCATTAATAAAATTACATATACATTTGTTAGTAGTAGCTGTGAGGTAGGTATTCGTGGTAAGCCATGCTTCACCTTCGACCAAACGAATTCCTTCGCTGTTTGTGTTTACCTACACCCCATACATCAATCTATACTATGTCTTTAACAAATTCGTTAAAAATAATTTATGTTCCTCCGTTCTCATGTATCCACAATCAAAAGGGTAAACGGATTCGAAGGATTATTGAGTTCTCAATATATTTGCAGATACTAGCATTTTATAAGGGTGAGGCTCACTCGTTTCGCGGATGAGTATGTTGCCGCCGCCGGTAACCCTCATGCTCAGGGTGCAGCTGTTTGAGAAATACAGCGACCTAGTAGACGCCCTTCGGGCTTAGCATTCAATCGGAACGCTAACGACGGCCCGGGCCGATTAAACCGCGCGATTAGAATAGTCTTTTTAACGCGAACGGATTTAGGATCAGAGAGAAGAGGTTACGAACTTCTTACGAGATCACGACGTTGACGTCATGTTAGTGCAGGAAACGTTTTAAAACCTTCCAGTTCGGCCCAAAAATTCCAAATTTTAATCTTGAGGGAATGACAGAGCCGGCGCCGAGGCGCGGCACGCCATTTACTACGAAATCCTTGCACTGCGTTCCGTTAGACCCACCGTCGCTCTCGCTCCATGGAGGTTTCAGTCTGTCGGCTGGCGATGACCGGTCATGCGCCTATCACCTAGCCAGCGTCGGTCTACTGCCGTGCAGATCCCCATCAACCTTTGGAAGAGGATCTTAAATCCTTCTCAATGGACAGGCCGTCATCTGGCTGGCGGACTTCAAACAAGCACCCAATGGAACTCTCGCGTTCCTACACCAGGGGACGCGAGATGGCATCTCTATGAACAAGCTCAACTGACGTATTGGCTCCTTCAGAGTCAGACCTTCCATCCGAGTCAATCTGAGCTGTTGCTGATGCTTGCATGTTGCAGTTGTCAAAAATGTTGCACTCATGACTAGAATCGAGGTGATCCATGACCTTTCGTCTGATCACCGCCCAGTTCTTTTGTGTATGGGCTCTCCGCCCAATCTTCTACCGTCCTTAAGACCGTAATAGGGTGGCAGAAATTAAAGACCCAACTGGAATCTGCCACCACTTGCACCTCAGTGCCATCCATCACAGCTCAACTCTGTCGGGGACACGAACTTGCGGCTCATGCGTTCACAAGACATGTTCAGGAAATGTCGAGGTCTCCTCAAAGCGAGTTCCATTGGAGGATAACCAACAATGGAACTTGCCAGACGATATCCTGGATCTCTTGAGGCGTAGAGGAAGCGTCGATTCGTGCTCATGACACCCATCCCACCGTTGGTAACAGGACTCGGATGCGAGCACTTTGCCGCGAGGTTAAGTATCGCATTGCGCAGTTCAGGAACGAACGGTGGAATAAAACTCTGAGCACCATCAAAACCTCTCATACTGCCTTCTGGTCCATACCGAAAAGTATGAAGGGCACTAGCAACTTTGCTCCCATGCCTCCCCTAACGAGACCCAATGCTCCTCCAGCATTCGACGACGACGAAAAGGCGGAATGCCTAGCCGACAGCCTAGAATCTCAAAGCTCTCCAAGCACTCAACCTGTCTGTGCCGAATTCCAGAAACATCTGGATAACGAGACGGACAGATTGATTAGAGAATCCCCTCGCGATAGCTTACCTCCGTCACCAATGAGAAGTCGTGTCAATTATCAAAAACTCAAACCGCGTAAAGCCCCAGGAGCCGACGGCCTCTCGAATAAAGTCATTAAACTTTGCCCGTAACCTTATTACCATTCTTGTTTTAATATATAACGCAGCCCTGACTCATGGGTGTGTTTCCAAACATTGGAAGGACGCCATGTTATTGGCATTAGAAACCTGGCTCGCCTGCATCCAGTCCCACCTCTTATGAGACCTATAAGTCTCCTCAAAATCCTGGGAAGATTTATGAAAGAATCGTTCTTGCTCGCCTGCTGATCGCTATGACAGCCAAAGGCCTCCTAGTCCGGAACAGTTTGGCTTTAGAGCTAAGCATTCCTGCACCCACCAGGTACATAGAATCGTAGAGCACATTAAAGTCAGTCAAATAAAAGGCTTGCACACGGTGCCCTGTTCCTCGATGTGGCGAAAGCGTTTGACAAAGTCTGGCATGAAGGACTTATGATAAGCTGTGTAAAGTTCGGCATCCACTCGCCTCGTACTCATAATACGAGACTTTCTCAGGAGTCGAACATTCCGTTACAGAGTGGAAGGCCTGCTCTCCCTCCAGACCTGTACGTGCGGTGTTCCCCAAGGCTCTGTGCTCGGCCCAGCTGTACCACTCTGCACAGTGCGACCCTACCGTCCTAATGAGGATGCGCGTCTCGCTCATTTGCGGATGACACATGCCTCTTCGCTCTCACCTCTGCCCCACAAAATCCACCGTACCTCCAGACAGCTGCAGACGCCCTCAGTATCTGGTTCAAAGTCTGGAGAGTAGACATTAATCCTCAAAAAGTGCAGCCATCCTTTTCAAAAGGCTTGCCTGTCCCCCTCTAAAGTCAATTTGCTAGGTGAACCAGTACCCTGGGTCACCCAAACGAAACTCTGCAGTGTAATGTTAGATTCAAAACTCTCTTTTAGTCCCACATTAGCCGAGTGAGAAATAAAGCAGCCTTTGTTCTCTCACGCCTGACCCCTTAATTAACTCTAAGCAAGATGTCACTTCGTCAACAAAGTGACAATCTACAAAACTTTCATACGCCCCATCTTAAACTATGCCTCCTGTCTTCCTACAGGCAGACAATAGTAAATCAAACGCCTGCAGGCGATCCAGAACCGTTCATGCGCAGAGCCACGGAGCTCCCTGGTTCATCAGAAATATAGACCTCACCTCGATCTTCAGTTACCTTCAATAGCTCAATTTTTGTAAAAGTTCACCCAAAGTGTACTTTGACACGGCTTCGAACATCCCAACCCCTTATAGTTGAAACAGTGGACTACAAACCACTTGAATTTTCACAGAAACAAAACTCCATGCGTAGGCCGCGCCATGCTTTAACCGAACCAGACGACGTTATCACCGTCGCGCAAAGAAGCGTCGTCTTCTGCTCACTCGCTCACACACTCTGACACAGCCCGCTCACGACGACGGTCAGAGCGGGACCTGCAATACGTACAGTAGATATCGGCACGTACCAGGCCGATTCTCTCCCTATCAATGATAGAAGCGCTGTGGGAGTTTCTTCCGCCACTTCTTCCTCACCCGATAACGCTTTCCGAAGTGGTAGTAGATGAGTAGCTAATTACGGTTAGGAATATAGGGACCAATGCTGCAGCTGAACGAGCCGAGGTTCGGCCCAACTGGGCGCCCTCGTTGCAGATTGCAAACGCGAAAACGTAAGTGACGGCCAAGCCGAGGTTCCTCTCTCTCGAGGGGGCCCTGGTATTAAGTCACAAAATGAGGTTCAGTAAAGGCCCGTAGGCCAACTGTGACCAACTCACTAAAAAAAAAAACAAAAACATTTTATAAGGGCAACAACGTTATAATACAAATATATAAATCGACAATTTATTTGCCTACTACCCCGCAATGGTAAATCGAGTAATCACCAAAGTCGAAGAATGTGCCTTCTGAAGATCGTAGACTAGACTTCCAATGGGGTTAGACAGCCAACATGCCATGGAGTCAAGGTAGGGCAGTTAAGACAGTGCCATAATCTACGTTTTAACCTTCGAGTGCCTGACGCAGTTGACAAATATATTATTTGAAATTTATGAACTAAACATCAACGGTTGACATGTCCTGGGCCCACAAGTATTTTTGTGTGTATATCTTTAAGGCAGGTAGCTAGAAATTTAAAAACTATCCACGGGTACCCAACGGGCCACAAATCGGCGACAATCCCATCATAGGCGAAATACAAAGCAATGATTTGATGATAAGATTTTTCACAACTAAGGTGATAATTTGAGCATGTTTTATTTATTCATTCACGTTGTTTTTACTACTATTTGTAGATCTAATTTCCAAGTTGCACCCGCACCGCGGTGCTTCCGCGTTTTAGCGAATAAACATAATTCGTGTAACTTAACGTTAACTGAATCCACATTAAATGACTAATGACATGAAATGTAATTCTCGATTGTTGTCGTTACATGACGCTGAAAGTAGTCGTTAACCTTTTACATGTAGTAAAAAAGTAGGCTTCAAGAGATATTTGATTGCGAAGATAGTAACAAAATAAAGTAACAAAAAGTGATTATTATATAGCAGCGGAAATTACTGGTGAAATAAGCGTAGACAGTAAATTTATAAGTCGGAGGACATTTCTGGCTTTGAACAGCAACTTTACATTTGGACAAATGACATACAATAGAAAATATTCATGGCATAAACAATATTTACGCAAACATTATGGATTATTGTATTTTTTTAAGGATTTCTTTTTATATTTGCTGATTTTAACCATTATTCATTGTTTTTACCTGAAGCGCTAAATGCATTTCAGATTTCAGTAGGGTAAGACGTTTATTAAAATTTTGACATTTTTTGTATTTTGATTAATTAAAGGTCCTTTTAACATTGATATCAAATAACATGGCACAAATATATAAATAACGACAAGTGAAAGTGAAGTAAGGACATTTTTATTTAAAGTTTCACAGTATGAATTTATTGAAAAGCATCACATTTCCCAATAGCAACTTATCTAAATGCTGATGGGTTAGTTTGGCTCGACTGATTGTTAATAGATTCCTTCTTCATAAAAAATAAACTCATTTTCTCTTTAAAGTAGGCACAAATAAAAATTTATAGTTCTGTTGAGAGTCACAAACAATAACACTGTATCTTTCGAGGCCTCGAAAGTTACGCAGGGTTCAATTACTAAGCCTATTATAATTTTAAGTAAAGTTGGTAAACTTAAATGTAATTCAATATTTATCGATTGAAATTTTGCTGTAAACCAATAAATTTAGGTAAACAAATCTTTGTTAACAAATTAAAAGAGTTTGTTAAGCATGTATTTATTCAAGCAATTTTCTTATGTCTTTTAGGAATTGAAAAAATATACTACTTTATATCATAACAATATTTTTCTCGAGCTATTAACTTTTAACCGGTAGTAGGTCCCTTGTTTACAGGAGACCGTCTGGGTGGTTCCACGCTCCTGGTATTTAATAAATAAAATCACTTCTGGTATGATCAGACTTCATAATATTGAGGCCATAACCTTGACAGCCGATGACACGGCATGAAAATTGACGTCAATGGCCGTTTCTATTGCTAAGATTGCCGTTTTGCCACTTGATCAAAGTGGAACCCATGTTTTGTCCGATGTTACAAAACGAGACAAAAAGTTATTACAATATTATTAGAACTTGTCCAGCATTTTCTTGGAAGGCGGACGTCGATGGGCGGCTGACGACTGTTTGTCTTCTATGCTCGTTCTCCTAGTCGAAATTGACAATGCCCAACTAGCGAAAATGGAATACGGCAAAACTATAGTCCTCCTATGTAGCCTCGAATCGCAATGAATCTCGTGGGTCGTTAATTTTTTTAAAGAACTTTTAATACGTAAGCCTCATACTTGGTTTGTTTGACATTTACGAGAAACGTTCTTGACTCAAAGCCAAATGACTACATCTAAAAAACGAAAATCGACGATTTTTGTTTGGAGGAGATAGAATTTTGCTAGCGCTCTGAATTGAAAAAAATGTAATAGATAATCGTAAGAAAAAGTCCGTGAAATTAAACTGTCAAATGAAAGTAGCGCAGGCGACAGTCGTATCAAAAGCGAGTAGACTATAATACATTCTTTCTCCCTTTTTTCGTAATCAAATATTATGAACGTATTTTTTTTATTTATGTGTAATTTTATGTTTTCCAAACAAAAATATAGAAGATATTTTGTTATTTTACTTGATAATTTTAATAACGATTTTTTTATTTTACGTAATTTATTATTTCCTAAAATACTTCATTACATTCTTTACTTAAATAAAAGTAATAAAATGAGCAAAATTTGTTTTTTGCGCATTGAGTCGATTCTACATTAGCCGAAGGAACTTCGTCCCACGTCACCACATCCTTTTATTAACATAACAAATATACGCTACGACTTCAGTATTTTTTTGTTACCAAGGAGTATATAAATTGTTCTCACAAATCTTTGATACCTCCTCGTCATTTTAGAAGAATCATCAATCTCTTTTAGGATAACTTGGAATGCTTGTCTGAACTAAAATCGACTGATCTGGCCACGATTAAAGCAATGAGCAAACACTTAACTTGACCAAAAATTTTGTTACAATTTCGAAATCGTTTAATTTTGATATCACGATAATTTCGTCGAGCCCAGTTTCGGTTTCGGCAGAAGTTTCAGCTAAATTGGCCGCGACCGAAACTTGATTTTTGGCCGAAACTCCGAAACCGAAACCAAAAGTTGGGTTGGACACTAGTAAATACATTTATATATTAAGGGCACCGTAGCCAGCGTATTTACTGGGTAAACGAGAATTAACACCCTATGTCTCACAGCAGGCAGCGCGGTGGCGATACCACTGGTATTGGTAATGTCTATGGGCGTGGGTGACCACTTCCCATCAGGTGGCCCGATTATTTAATGAACGGTTGGAAATAAATTAATTAAAAGCTAACAAGTTTTAAATCAATTTAACACGGACTTATTATAATTTGTAATTATCGGTTTTTATAAAATAACTTTTTTGAATGCATCGCTTTTATTTTAGACATTTTTTCATATAATAATATGAAGAAGTGTCCAAACCGTGAAACAATTTCCGATAGTACAAAATATGTCTACATCCTTGGGACATATAATGTCCCAAGAATGGTATGTAGTTTTGATACTGTCACTATATATATTAATAATGTTTATTAATACATATAGTGACAGTGTAAAAACAATAAATGATATATCGTAACAACGAAAAGTTAAGAAGCAACAGCAATAATTAGCTTTGGTTAGTTTTTGCGTTCACTTTTTTTTGTGTTTGTATTGCCTTGAAATTATTTTTTAACGCAATTATCGTAATTAAATTTTGATTATATCTTATAACAATTCAGAATCAAATAGGTAACAGCATTGTTATTGAAAAGGGTGTTCCCCCTTAAACCAAAATCAAGCCGAAGTTTAGACAGAACAGTATGCAAATGTATGATAGAAACTGCGCAAATGCTTCAAAACTTTGAATAAGTTATAAATTTGTTTTGAACTCCTTATACCAGGGATTTTCTAATACCTATACGGTGTAGATGATACGGTGTAGTCTTTTAAACTCGACAATTTTACGACATTACAAATTTAAAAATATTGGAGATAACCTCAAAGTATTGCACTCTGTTATATACAACAATACATTTTAAAAATTAAAAACGCATGTAGAACGGATAACTATGGTCGACTTTCGCTCGTCTCAAATTATCAAGATTGTAGATTGCTGTTTGGACTCTTAGCCAAAATCGTAGGCTATCGTAGGGATTCCATACCATCGAAGACGTCCTGGACGTGATTTGACTCGCCTAATTTGAAACCTTTGCAGAATTTTGTTACACTATCTGACGGGATCTGCCTTATCGGAAAGCAGATGCTGTAACCAACGGCAAATTAGCTTTCCCACACCAAGCGCTTCATACATGATCTTTACTCTAATCTCATTCGAGAATAAGCTATCTTTCAGCAATGATCAGTGAAAGCGGATTTAGAGCGTCAAACCCTAAAAATTGCATTACAAATATTTTTAATAGTAATCAATGTTTTTGCTTCAGCATATAAAAGAATTTTATATATGTGTTACTCTACCCTGTGTCAGGGGACAGAAGGGACGTGACTCAATATAAACAATTTACAGTACTATCTTCTTTCGCAAGAACATTCAAAATGGTCTTATATTTTTCAAATATTATATCCAATAAGAGCTAAAAATCTTTAAATTATTGTATATTTTTAGAATAATGTTGCCCAGAGTACATGAATTTGACAAAACAAATCACAATGGAAATTTTAGAGAAGAAAGTCTATAGGTACATGAACTACAATCACGCTTATAGAACAAAACTTTAGATTTTTAAACCTTTAACAAAATTTTTATCCACAAAAACAACTCCTACAATAAAAGTCACATATATTTCGTATTAAACATGTTTTCATTGTATTTAATAAAGTATATTATTAGTGAATAATTCTTTTAATTGAGTCTTGTTATTTATTATGTGTAGTAAAATATGAGTAGAACAAATTTCAATTTAAATATTTTTATATAAAGTATCCAGTGTTTATGTTGTTACATAGTAATATTACATTTGTCAGTGTACATAATGGTTACTTTGTTAGTTCAATGAGCTTTCTAATAAATCAATTTCAAATTTCATAACAGGCGAATATTGATCTCCTTACTTAATAGTTTTATTATTATTATTATAAATTACAATAATAATCTCAAACGTATTTAAATCTTAATGATAAAAATAAAATAAAAAGAAAATGTTATGATGTACCAATTGTACAGAATGGCACACATTATGACATTATTTGGGTCCGTATTATTGTAAAAGGGTTATGATATCAATTTCAGGTGTGACCAGGAGCCATTAGCATTATTTTATTATGTAATAACATGTCCGTAAATGGGTTTAATTAACAACACGTGTTTGCTGTAAAACAAGTCAATATTCACAGTTGTATATTTATTTCTGCTCACATCATTACGTAAATTTTATTCAACCTGATACGTACGTAAAAATAAAATATTTCATTGTTTATGAACTCTAACAGTTATAAATATTCGGTAAAATGATTCTTAAGCCATTTGAATACACAAATTTACTTGGACTTAGCTTTTTACCATGACAAACGGACTGACGATTGCCTTTTAATTTTAGTATAATTTTTCAGCCAAATTTTGATTAATGAAATTTTTAGGTGAGTGAATGTTATGTTTTGACTTAATTACACTAGGTATATATTTTAGCGACAAATCGTAGAAAAATGGCCTAACAAATAACATGGTAATTGAATGACTATTTTATTTTTAATTGGATAGAAAACAAAAATGATATCGATTTTACGTAACTTAAAAATAAAATTCTGTTAAATTATGCTTATGTTGCTAGTGATAATGCCCAATTGAAGAGACTGGCACTACTGAACTCTCTGTTCAGAGATTTGTATGTGTGCAGTCCATTGAGAACACAGAGAAAAGTAGGATTTAAAATAAAAGTAATGAAGCTGGGGCTTTGTTCCTTCTATTAGCGAGGAACGTTCGCTGGTTCTAAAGGCTATTTAGAAATTCAACATTTGCAAAAGTATTACCTAAACTAGAAACAAAAAGGCTTAATGTAAAAAAAACTTACTCAGTTACTTTTTAAAAAAGGTATGAATAGGTCTTCATTTTATCGTGTTGGTTTTGCAGTTAGGACATACTTATTATTTAAATATTTCAGTAAGTCTTTTTATCTGTAAAACCGAGAAAAATCAAACTTTTTTTTATAATTTTTCCTTTGGTTTACGCGAATACTTCACATTATTGAATAAAACTACTTTTTACGGATTTTATCGCGATTATTTTACATATCCAAGTTCCCGACGTTTCGAACACTTTCCAGCGGCCGTGGTCACGAGGTAGACTATGATGTCATGCGTCTTGTTGCCAGTGCTTTTTTGTTTATGCAATTCTTTTGTTTGCGCTTGATGCTTAAAAAAATCTTGAAAGTAAAACTTATCATTATGTTAGACACTAATTAGAAGTTAAATTATTTTACTTAAAAAATATTTTACTCATTGAAAAAGTTTAATTGTAAAATCAGAACAATTTTTTAATTTTATATTCAGTGTATAAGCTAGTTTAAAATTCAAAAAACATAATAGAAATAGGCGAATTTTGTATGTTTTCTTCTTTTGGTTAAAAATAAATATAATATATAATTATTAACTTTTTCTAGTACAAATAACTTCAAATCCTGCACCTAATAATGGAAAGTTAAGACCTCACGGCCGTAAATAGATTGTGATTAAGTAATGAATACATTACTTTAGCTAGTTATATTTTCGAGAAATATGCTGATATAATCACGCACTTTCTCTTGTTCATATTCATTCTAGTTCGTCACGACGCATGCGTTTGTAATTAATAGCATAAATACTGGATCCTGTTGGTGGCGCAAACAACGTTAATCTATCGAGATACGGCAAAATATAATGGGATTAACGCGAATTCATTGTTACGTGTGCAACGTTATACATATGTATGTTGCCAACAAAAATTTTATGGGAAAATAACAACTATACTCAATTGTGGTACAAAATCGAAGATAGAACATCAAATTCATGACCTTTTTCAAATGATACGTTCATCATTAAAAAGCTTGACTTGGAAAAGTCACAAGAATTTGGAAATACTATCTATTTAGAATACTGCAGTACAGAACCCACAGCATACTAGGTTCTGTTTGCTTTGCTTCTCGCCCGTCAAAAAACTTACAAACCTTTTTTTCATTGTTTGTCTATGAATTTCCCACAACCATGAAAAAGTTTAAATTTATTGCCAAGAAATTAAGATTAATTTATGTTTTACTACGTACTGTAAAATGAAACGTTTAATTTAATATCGTTAAAGCCCAAGTGTTCTTGATGTAATTTATTTGCAAATTTCCTTTTTGCGCCTTCCAAAAAAGGAATCCATACAAATGAAAAACACGATTGAAATTTGAAAAGATCTATAGTCTGAATGGATTCGATTCATTTCAATTTTCTCGTGGATCTTATTTGTTCAAATGTAAGGCTCGAGATAATTTAAGAGCTGCTTGAATTAAATTGAGTTCAGGTATTCTGATTTCTCTCGAATTAATGAAAACTAAGGTCACCTAAATAAAGCAGGTTTTATTGAAATATTTAAAGGAATTTTATACCTGGAGCTTTTTTATAAGTTAAAAGAACATTGCAAAATATAAAAGGTTTACAAGAGTATATACAAACATAGCGCGTGTTTGTATATATATTCGTGTTTATTGGTTTTTATCGAAAACGTAAACACCTTTATGTCAAATTCAAATTCAAATATCTTTATTCAATATAGAAGTTTACACTTGCTATTGATTGTCAAACACACTACCACCGGTTCGGAAAAGGACGCCTCAGACCTGAGAAGAACCGGCGAAAAAACTCAGCGGGCTATTTTATGTCATGTTTTAAAAATAACAAACAATTGGATAATTCGGCATAACATATTATGACATTTTGAAACAAAACCTGGAGCGAGCATTCCATTACCAGGCTGTTATCATTTAAAAATTCATTAGTATCGTTATAACGTTTAACACATAAGCGTTTCTTGACTTCCTTATTAAATTTATTGATAGTTAAAATCTGAACGTTTCCTGGGATTTTGTTGTAAAAACGTATACATTGTCTCAAAAGACTTACTTCTTCTTCGCAGTCTAGTTGGTGGAAGAATTAAATTATGTTTGTTCCTTGTATCTATGTCATGTGCATCAGAATGTCTCAGGAAATCATACCTATATTTTGCACAGACATTAAATTTTCAAATATGTATTGAGCACTAACGGTCATTATTTATATTTCAGTGAACAACTTTTAATGATTCTTTGGGGCCCAGGTTATAGACTGCACGAATTGCGCGTTTTGGAGGACAAAGATCGTGATTAGTATCTGCACATTTCCCAGTAGAATGCCATAAGACATAATACTATGAAAATAGCTAAAATATACTAAGCGAGCCGTCTCCACATCGGTTAATAATCTAATTCTTTCACTGCGTAAGCTGCAGAGCTTAGTTTACTAGCTAGCCTATTAATATGGGGCCCCATTGTAGTTTTGTATCTACAGTTAATCCTAGAAATACAGTTGATTCAACTACGTCTAACGCCTCCCATTTATAACCACTTCAAATTTACCATGCTTCACATTAGCAGTCATGAATCTAATACATTTTGTTTTCCTTTCGTTAAATAGCAAGTTATTAACACTACGAGAGTAATATTTACATCGTCATTTATTGACGTATGTCGTTTAATTTTAAAAATCAGGGAGGTATCATCTGCAAATAATACTATCTTCGCTATTATTTATCACACGTGTAAGTCGTTTATATAAATGAGGAAGAGAAAAGGCCCAAGAATGGATCCTTGTGGGACCCCATATTTACCAGGGCCCGGAGATCTTTTACCAATATAGCAAATTAGGGGAATGTCAGATAACTTTGTAATCCTTCACTCAATTTAAACGCATGCAAAGGTACTTGTTTGTATCTTGATATCAACGAGAAATAGTTAAGTTCAATGGAGTATGAATAAAGCTCATTTACATAACGTTGTCTTTGCTCGTCTACCAAGTCACTGAATTAATCGTGAACGCTACGAGCTAAGTTATTAAATCCAGGAGCATTTAAATATAATTTCCTAAACAAAATAATTTAGTTTTGTTAGATCAAGCACTAACCTATTTTTGACCGACTTCCCAAAACAACATATCTTCCGAATTGCGTACTCCTACACCATTCGGAGCATATGTTTTATTATATATTTAGCTCGTTACTCCGCTCCTAGCAGCTAAAATCACAATCTTGAACGATTAAATTGCAAACGTTTGCAAAACCGTGAAACATGTCATAGATTTTAAATGCGCTGATTGAAATTTCGGAGCAGTTACGTGCAAATAGCAAATTATTTTCCGCTTGTATTAGGCAAACTGTTTAAAGTCAGTCATATTTTTTTGTTAAAATGTTACTTGTCCTTATCCTTTTTTTACACTCTACAATTATATAGTCTTACGATGTTTAGCGTCTTGTTAAACAAAATAACCTATTTATAACTTTGGCGTAAGCTACGCCGGACTGCACTCCGCTATCACTGTGACAGATCACACGAGCAAAATAAGCATGTAAGGATGATTTATTAGACTCGTGCAAAAGGTTCCGCCTTTTCAAACTACTATACTGATATAATGATAAACGTAAAGTTGTTTTATTCAAAATAAAAGTATATGTAAGCAGAATCTATACTAGAGAAATAAAAGTATTTTTGAGAGTGAAATAATCCAGTTTTTATGACCTATATCGAGTCAAAGGTAATGCCTATTAAGACATAAAACAGCAATTTCAGCCAACATACAGCAATGCATTTCAATCCCTGCACCGAACGAACACATTTTTTTTATGTAGGAAAAAATATTGTAGATATATATACATATGTACTATATATCTGTACTAGGGTGGGCTACAGGTGGACAACATTTAAATGACGTTGTTACAAAATGTCGATTTAACGCTTTTTATTTGAATCCTGATGAATCATGTAAAATTTTCTCTACTAAATCATAAAAAAAAAACTTTATGAGATTTACGAAAACTAAGATGTTTTATATTTTTGAGTCATTATTTTGTGATAGAGTATAAGAAATTGTAAAATTTGTCATCAAATATTTGAGGTTGGACTTTAACCTCGAATAACTAAATCTAATAATTATTTCAGACCTTTCTTGTAAATCGTCAAATTTCCGACAAGAATATCTAATTATTTTTACTAGACATTCATTTGTTCGAGTGTATCAAAAATCCAAACAAAAATAAAAAAAAATGTATGTTATTTAAATGGGAAATCAAAAACCACAACAAGTCACCCTTTAATATTAATATTAAGCTAAGGGCTGAAACTTTACAAGAATTTTTTTTCGTCATCTTGAACGATATTTAGTAGTGGCTAAGAAAAAAAATTAAAATTTTTGTTGGCCCACCCTTATATATACATATATATCTTTTACATTCGTTACAACATATTCGCATGCAGGATGTTACGAACAAGAAAAGCTGCTCTTATTTTTGTGGTCGTAAGTAGCGGTATTCGGAATAAATGTTAAAATCACATGTTGAATTAACACCAGATTTAACGTCATCTCAAGTACGAAGACAGAAGGTTGAGTGCGGTATTTCTTGTACCATAGTGACGTTATTTCCTGACCAGAGTCTCATGGTGCACACAATCAAAAGCCTTGTTGAGATCACAGAAAATGCCTTAAGCGTCCTGCGATGCTTCCCAAGCCTTAAAAATGCTTTTGAATAGCCTGATGCCTGTGTCAGTTGTAGAGCGACCCCTAGTGAATCTAAACTGCTTGTTATTTAAAAGACAATTACGATTGAAATGTTTAACCAATTGGTTTAGTAAGAGTTTTTCAAGTAATTTACTAAGAGTAGGCAGTATAGATATTGGTCTAAAGTTATTAGGGTCCGTATTACATCCTGATTTAAATATCGGAATAATTTTGCTATGCTTCATTAGGTCGGTAATTCGCTCCTTCTAATACTTACATTGAATATTGTTACTCGGTGAGGTGATATTACATCGATAATAGAACTTATCACCTTAACAGAGATCCCCATAGACCTGTAGTTTTTTAATATCTAATGTTTTAAATGTACTTACAACTTCTCCGTGATTTAACTTCGGTAAATTTAAATTCTTTGTACATTTAATGGTATTATCTTTTAATAGTGACTCAGCAACTGTTGGAGAAGATAAAAGTGACTTGGTAGTAGAAACTGGAATGTCCGAGAAGAATTTTTCGAAATAAGTAGCAACATCTTTGTCAGCTTTATATAACGGCCATCAACATTTAGAGCTATATTAGAGTTGCTCTTAGTACGCCTTCCAGTATCACTGTTGATAATATTCCAAGTCATTTTTATTTTGTCATTTTAATTTTAATTTATTCTTTGATAAAAAAGATTTCGCGAGAGTACAAACTTTTTAAATATTTTTGAATAGGCACTGACATGTGCAAATAAGGACTTACTACGATTATATGTTTTTTCACTGTAAAGCTCATATAATCTTTGCCTGCTATTGTGAATTCCAACTGTTGCCCATTCACTAAAAACCACAGAACCCTTTGATTTAACCGTTTTGGAAGTAAATATGGATTTAAATTCTTTCCTTTGAAAAAAGTGAATAATGTATTATACAGCACATGTAGGTTATCTTCATACTGTAAATAGTAATTTTTTTGTGTTATATCACTTCTAAACTTCTGAATACGTTTTTTATGCATAGGAACAATCATATTTTTTATTGTATTTTTGTCTGATATTTTATTTAATTTGAAGGAGGCAAGCTGGCCACAGTGGTCAGAACTTAATTTTTTAACAATTGACTTGTTTAATGGTTGACAATTTGTAAATATATTATCTATGCATGTAGCAAAAGTCTCAGTTATTCTAGTAGGTTCAAGATATAAATTGATAAGGTTATATGAACTTAACGATGATCTGAATCTAATTGTGGTTGTAGAATTATCTAATAAATTTATGTTAAAGTCACCACAAATCATAATATACTTATTAGATTCAGATAGTTTGTATAATATTTCTTCTAACTAAACTTCAAAAGGTTAATAACGAAGTGGGAGGTCTGTACAGGCCAGCTCTGCACAGGCCATTTCAATAGCCCGTTCAATAGAGAGACTCACAACATCTTTACGATTTTTATATTTTAAAGCATTATTAATAAATAATAAAGAGCCACCGCGTATAGCTTTTTTCTCTACTGAACAGGCTAGCAACCTGGTGACATCCAAAATTAGGCATTATTTGATGTTCTTGAAGCCAGTGCTCAGTTATACATAAAATATCAACTTCATGTTCCTTACTGGCAATTCCCTGTATATTTTGATGTACCAGGTTTATACAATAGTTGTTATAATTAAAAGTTTTAATATTTAAAAATACATTACTTATTTGTGAAAAATTTTGATTTATTGTGCAAGAGATTTCCTCCGTTGTATTAAGATTTAATTTAAATTACTTGGAACGGATTCCAAATTGAGAGTCAACGATTGATCCTGCTCAATAGAAGCAGGGGTCTGTTTAGCCAAGCCATTGGCTGTGTCTTTAAAAATACCAAAATATACTACATAAAAACATATTACAGTTTTATTTTTTTTAATTTCATAATATAAGTATAACGTTCATAATATAATGTTTGTTAGCGTCCTAATACAAAAAAAAATAAAAATTATTCAGTGCTTGATATCCTATTAGTCGAGAATGGTTTTAGAAACCGTATCTATAAAAAATATTGCCAATATTATTTAAATATAAATCAACATATAACTCAATATTTTATATTATTCTGAATTATATTACAATAGTTAACTGTTTGTAATTATAGTGTACCAACTTTGGCCGTAGCAACTATTTTTTCCCACAGGGTTGTGCTATTATTTCTAGATTTTACGGAAAATAATTAAGTTCAATAGAGGGCTATCAGATTCCATTACGCAATGTTTTGTTCGACTCTGAAAGTAATGATTCGATTAAGCTCCCAGAAACAGTATTATCTGTAGTAACATTATTATGAAGAAAAATTATTTATTTCGTATAAAGAAAAGCAAACCGTTTTTAAAACTCTTTCAACAGCGGTAAGATACATTATCACTGAATAAAGTAGATCATATTTCTAATAAGAAATAATATATAATTCGTTAGATGCAGTAAATAAAATTATCCAATGTGGTAATAAAATATCATAGAAAAAGAGTATAAAATTATCACAGGCGCTGAGACAATTATTAAAAAAAGAAACAGTCTACTATATTATAAAAATTACTAATATTTTTAATTCAAAGCATTAATAATTTTACGTATGGCTTCAGGCCGCTAGTTAGTTTTAAAGGTATGTATTATCGAACAGAGTTTGTGCATGTTTCTGTACAATCAAATAATACAAATAAATGCATTTAATAAAACAATATCGATATTACATGATGTCATATAAAATTTCCACCGTAGCCACCCGCCTTTGTAGCCCTAGCTAGACGCGATAACTGCTAAATAATAATGATCTAATGCTGTAATTCACGTAAAGGGCGGTAGCTAGTAAAATGTCAATTTAAAAATATAGAATAACTAATATCTATTTGAAAGAAGCATATATATTCCTTATAAAAAAATGCAGTCGTAAATCAGGGCGTTTCCCTCTGTAGTCCATTCCATTTGTAAAATTACTACAATTAAATTTATACAGACATACTGGTTACGTGACCGTTATTGTTTTATTGTAACATCATGGCCGTGTTTCGAAAAATAATCGTTGTTTTCGAGACTTCATGAGCTATTGAAAAAATAGAACTACGAGTATATGTATATCATATCAATAACAAAAAATCGAAGTACTAAATAAACCTGAGTA